>CM042430.1:38805251-38820251 GCA_023631565.1 Gymnocephalus cernua
TACACCCTGCAGTGCTCTGCTACACCCTGCAGTGTCCTGCTACACCCTGCAGTGCTCTGCTACACCCTGCTACACCCTGCAGTGCTCTGCTACACCCTGCTACACCCTGCTATACCCTGCTACACCCTGCTACACCCTGCAGTGCTCTGCTACAACCTGCTACACCCTGCAGTGCTCTGCTACACCCTGCTACACCCTGCAACACCCTGCAACACCCTGCAGTGCTCTGCTACACCCTGCTATACCCTGCTACACCCTGCTACACCCTGCAACACCCTGCAGTGCTCTGCTACACCCTGCAGTGTCCTGCTACACCCTGCTACACCCTGCAGTGCTCTGCTACACCCTGCAGTGCTCTGCTACACCCTGCTACACCCTGCAGTGCTCTGCTACACCCTGCAGTGCTCTGCTACACCCTGCTACACCCTGCAGTGCTCTGCTACACCCTGCTACACCCTGCTATACCCTGCTACACCCTGCTACACCCTGCAGTGCTCTGCTACACCCTGCTACACCCTGCAGTGCTCTGCTACACCCTGCTACACCCTGCTACACCCTGCAACACCCTGCAGTTCTCTGCTACACCCTGCTATACCCTGCTACACCCTGCTACACCCTGCAACACCCTGCAGTGCTCTGCTACACCCTGCAGTGTCCTGCTACACCCTGCAGTGCTCTGCTACACCCTGCTACACCCTGCAGTGCTCTGCTACACCCTGCTACACCCTGCAGTGCCCTGCTACACCCTGCAGTGCTCTGCTACACCCTGCTACACCCTGCAGTGCTCTGCTACACCCTGCTACACCCTGCTATACCCTGCTACACCCTGCTACACCCTGCAGTGCTCTGCTACACCCTGCTACACCCTGCAGTGTCCTGCTACACCCTGCAGTGCTCTGCTACACCCTGCTACACCCTGCAGTGCTCTGCTACACCCTGCTATACCCTGCTACACCCTGCAGTGCTCTGCTACACCCTGCTACACCCTGCTATACCCTGCTACACCCTGCTACACCCTGCAGTGCTCTGCTACACCCTGCTACACCCTGCAGTGTCCTGCTACACCCTGCAGTGCTCTGCTACACCCTGCTACACCCTGCAGTGCTCTGCTACACCCTGCTACACCCTGCTACACCCTGCAGTGCCCTGCTACACCCTGCTACGCTCTGCAGTGCTCTGCTACACCCTGCAGTGCTCTGCTACATCCTGCATCGCTACCAAGCCACGGCCGAGTGGCGTGCGTGTTACATTTTTGGAGAGGTGATGTCAGGCTACGGCGTAGAGTCGGTATCTCCACGTACCTGCGTACGTAGCCACGCCGTAGATTTAACACAGAAGCATAAATCACGACTAAAACTACACACGTTCCACCAAAACAAGTTCCTTCCAGAGGCTATTTAGCAGAGGCACCGCGGCTCCGTCCGGAGCTTAGCACCGCCCAAGACGATTGTGATTGGTTTAAAGAAATGCCGATAAACCAGAGCAAGTGTATCTTGCATCCCAGAACAATGTGTGGACTAGTCAGTTGGCAACATCTGTTGTTTGGCAGAAATAAAAGGAAGAAATGTCTTTTGTCTGCAGCTCATTCTGTTAAAAAGCATCATACTGTCCACCTAACATACATTTTCATTAATTACACCCCCCCCCACCATTATTTGTTCCATTTCCTGTTTTATTCTCTGTGTATTTTTTTTCCTCTTCATATTTTATGTGTATTTTTTGTTTATTTGTTGTTCTGCGTTGAGCAGCTGTGACGAGCGACTTTCCCCAATTAAGTCTTTCTTATCTTATCTTCATTTTCATTATGAACGCCTGTCTGCCACGCGTCATTTTAGTTTAAATCTGATGCTCCAAAGCGAAGAACTGTAACAGTCTGACAGCCACTTTTTCCCCTCTATTCAACTGCAAATGTCTAATGATGATGATGATGATGATGATGATGATGATGATGATGATGATGATGATGATGATGATGAAGGTGGACTGCAGTGTTCACTGCGGAGTCCCCAAACTGATGTGATTGCCCATAATCTGATTATCAGACCGGATCGATGGAGAACACTGACTCTGCTAAACGTCTGTAGGCTACTCGTGTGTGTGTGTGTGTGTGTGTGTGTGTGTGTGTGTGTGTGTGTGTGTGTGTGTGTGTGTGTGTGTGTGTGTGTGTGTGTGTGTGTGTGTGAGAGAGAGAGAGAGAGAGAGTGTGTGTGTGTACATGTGTCTGTGTACATGTGTGTGTGTGTGTGTGTGTGTGTGTGTGTGTGTGTGAGAGAGAGAGTGAGTGTGAAAGTGTGTGTGTGTGTGTGTGTGTGTGTATCTCTGTGTCTGTGTGTGTGTGTGTGTGTGTGTGTGAGAGACAGAGTGTGTGTGTGTGTGTGTGTGTGTGTGTGTGTGTGTGTGTGTGTGTGTGTGTGTGTGTGTGTGAGAGAGTGAGTGTGAAAGTGTGTGTGTGTGTGTGTGTGTGTGTGTGTGTGTGTGTGTGTGTGTGTGTGTGTGTGTGTGTGTGTGTGTGTGTGTGTGTGTGTATCTGTGTGTGTCAATATAAATTTACTTTTTACACATTAAAAGACGGCTAAAATGAAATTAAATTAAAATTCGGCTCATGAATTATTCAGCAACACTTAACTTCAACATCGTTCACTGAGCGCTACTGTCCACCGCGGTGTGTTCGGGAATATTAGAATAACAGGCGAAAATATGTACACAAATTGTAATTCTGTTCGTTTGAGCGCGTGCTGGTGAGGTGTGTGTTTGCCGAATTTTAGGAAACATAAACATGATTAATGCAAATGTGTAGTTTGTGTCTCTGTCTGTATATACAGGTTAGAAAAACGGCCAAAACATTAAATTGAGAGATTCTGAAATGAGATTCCGCACGCAGGACTATACATGCGAGCGAACAGCAAACGCGGGTCTATCTTTGGATAAAACGAGTGTAGATGTTCAGTCATCCGGGTAATGCTGTTAACTCAAAGATACTGACAGTGAATGAACTCACAGAGTGACCTCAAATTATCATAAAATAAACACGATAGCAATAATAACGTGGAGCCTTGCCAGACTCCATAGGGAAAACACACAATTATAGAATAAAACAGACAGAAGGAGGGTTGACTTACATTGACAGCAGGTCTGGAAGGTCTGCTCGGTGTCTGCCAGGTCGGGATGAATCATTCGGGGGTATTCAGCTGAGCGTCCCGGCAGGCGGGCGGGGGTAGCAGAACTGGGGCGCGGGGCGGCTCCGGATAGGACTGTAGGGGTACCCCGAGTCTTTCTGTGTGTGTCTGTGTGTGTGAGTCAGCAGCAGGACACTGTCACACCTCTCACACACACAGACACACTCACCTTGGTTAGCACCGCAACACCGGGAGCTCTGCTGATTAACGGCGCGTGTCAGGGCTCGGCCGCGGCTGTGAATCTCCAGGAGTAACGGGGGCGCACCGGGACGGTCCCCGGTGGTCCTGTACGTCTCTCTGTCTGTATGGATAATTCACGAGCCCAGAAATAAAGTCCCGTGGTAATAGTTAACGTATCAAAGGCAGCGAAGTGTTGCAATTAGCCGAGACAGGAACTAAAACAGAGAAGAGAGTTTCTGTCTCACACACACACAGAAATAAAGACGCAGCAGCGCCGCGTTCTGCGTTAAATCTGCGTAAACGCGCAGGAAGCGATAACAAGATAAGTTACAGCAGCGGTGTGTGTCTGTGTGTGTGTATGTGTGTGTGTGTGTGTGTGTGTGTGGGTGTGTGCGTTCACGTGCATGTAGGAAGTTGCTAGAAGTTGAGTGTATTCCGGTTGGGGCTCCTCCCCCCCAGGCGCTGTTATGACACCGATCAGTGATTTCCTAACAGCAGCGGCGACCAATCACAGCCCGATTACACCTAAACAGGTCAACCGGTTACAGTCTCACCAACTCAACTACCGCGTGCGTGTGTGTGTGTGTGTGTGTGTGTGTATGACTGTGTGTGTCTGTCTGTGTGTGTGTGTGTGTGTATGACTGTGTGTGTGTGTGTGTGTCTGTCTGTCTGTGTGTGTGTGTGTGTGTGTGTGTGTATGACTGTGTGTGTGTGTGTGTGTGTGTGTGTGTGTGTGACTGTGTGTGTGTGTGTGTGTGTGTGTGTATGACTGTGTGTGTGTGTGTGTATGACTGTGTGTGTGTGTGTGTGTGTGTGTGTGTGTGTGACTGTGTGTGTGTGTGTGTGTGTGTGTGTGACTGTGTGTCTGTGTGTGTGTGTGTGTGTGTGTGTGTGTGTGTGTGACTGTGTGTGTGTGTGTGTTTCATACTTTCTCTCTGAATTTTACATAATTTTCTGACAGAACTTGAAGGCAGCTCAGTCGTATTTAAAAGCCAAATAAAATAATAACTGACATTAAAACATTTTGATAAGTTTGTCGTGTGATTTTAGGACAAAAGTCTGAAGTTTGACCCTGTTCTTACACGTGATCTGTCTGGCCAATCAGCACGTTGCCCACTGACCATCCAATCAGAGGAGAAATCAAACTGTCCAATCAGGAGGCAAAAGCTTTCTGCTCTGTTTACTCCGTCCGTCATTAAGAGTGTTTCCTCACTTTTTTAGATGTTTCTTTTTTTAATGTTTTGGTCATTTTTTTTGGACGTTTTTGTTGCCAGACACTTTACACATTTGGGAAAAGGTTGCAGGTTGAAAACCCAGAGTTCTCCTTTAAACCAGACGCCTCTAACCCCTGAGAGTTAAATATGTTTTTCATCACTATTTTTACGTTATTGTCACTTCTTTTGAAGTTTATTTGTCACTTTTTTGTCCATTTTTTCTTTCCATAATGTTGCCAAAAGACACGTAGAACATTTGGAAAAAGGTTGCAGGGCTTTTATTGTGAAGGAGCTTTTACTGTGAAAGAGGTTTAGGGCTTTTATTGTGAAGGAGGTTTTACTGTGAAGGAGGTTTAGGGCTTTTACTGTGAAGGAGGTTTAGGGCTTTTACTGTGAAGGAGGTTTAGGGCTTTTACTGTGAAGGAGGTTTAGGACTTTTATTGTGAAGGAGCTTTTACTGTGAAGGAGCTTTAGGGCTTTTATTGTGAAAAAACTTATTAAGAGCCCTAAACCTCCTTCACAGTAAAAGCCCTAAACCTCCTTCACAATAAAAGCCCTAAACCTATTTCACAGTAAAAGCTCCTTCACAATAAAAGCCCTAAACCTCCTTCACAGTAAAAGCCCTAAACCTCCTCCACAGTAAAAGCCCTAAACCTCCTTCACAGTAAAACCTCCTTCACAATAAAAGCCCTAAACCTCTTTCACAGTAAAAGCTCCTTAAAATAAAAGCCCTAAACCTTAAAAATAAAAGCCCTGAACCTCCTTCACAATAAAAGCCCTAAACCTTCACAATAAAAGCCCTAAACCTCCTTAAAAACTAAAAGCCATAAACCCTTAAAAATAAAAGCCCTAAACCTCCTTCACAATAAAAGCCTTAAAGCTCCTTCACAATAAGAGCCCTCAACCAGCAATCTACTGATGTTTATGTTTACGTTTCCATGGAGACAGAAATAAAGAAAGGTCTTGTTGTTCAACAACAGAGAGGTTTTAACCCTTCACTTTCCTCCCGGGTCAGAAATGGAAATTAAATTGTTTTTGTCAACTTTTTTGTATCAAAGACAGACAAAACCTTCACGGCAAAAATAAACATCTTCTGAACGTCATAACAGGAACGAAAACATCAGTTTCAACGACAAGAACAGTGGAAAAAAACGACCACAACAAAACAAACGCCAAAAAATAGCAACAAAAAAGTGATAAAAAAAATGCGGAAACGTTGGAAAAAAGCGTCCAAAAAAGCACAAAAAACCAACAAAAAGCACAAAAATTGAAAAGCAACGAAAAATAGCAACAAAAAAGAAAACTTACAAAGGTCTGTCTCTCTGTGTGTGAGTTCAACAGACAGAAAATGACGTATAGAGGAATAAGAAGCCGGCAGACATGTAGCTTTGATTTGGCTCTTTTTATTGTTTATGTCTCAACATGGCGTCCCGCCGCAGAGACGCGGCGTCCCGCTGCGTCTGCGCCGGCGTTGCCTTTTCTTCTTCATATACAGGATGCGTTTTATGGAGGTGAGTCACAAACAAACATCAGCAGAACACACAGAGAGATCCGGAGACAAACGGAGGCGTTTACAACGCGGACGCAGCCTCTGGCGCTCCGTGATGACGTCATTGCGGGCCGAGTCTCGTAAAGTTTTGGATAAAGTTACAGAGAGTTCAGCGGCTCGACTCGCACGTTTGTTCAGTTTTTACTGGATTCTTCTTTTTGAAAAAGCCACAAAAACGTTTAAAAGAGGCGACACAAACGACAGGTTTTAGGTCTTAGTAGTCCAGGTTTTAGTATCTCCGTTGCCAAAACGTTGTGAAAAAAGAGAAAAAAACGAAGACTTAGAAAAGGCCGCGTTTATTTCACGTTTTCTGACGTTTATGTTTTAGATGTTTTTCCCACCTTTTTGTTTGAGGTGTGTGTGTCTGTCTGTGTGTGTCTGTCTGTGTGTGTGTGTCTCTGTGTGTGTGTCTGTCTCTGTGTGTGTGTCTCTGTGTGTGTGTGTGTATGTGTGTGTGTGTGTCTGTCTGTGTGTCTGTCTGTGTGTGTCTGTCTGTGTGTGTGTGTGTGTGTGTGTGTGTCTGTGTGTGTCTGTCTGTGTGTGTGTCTGTGTGTCTGTGTGTCTGTCTGTGTGTGTGTGTCTCTGTGTGTGTGTGTCTGTCTCTGTGTGTGTGTCTCTGTGTGTGTGTGTGTATGTGTGTGTGTGTGTCTGTCTGTGTGTCTGTCTGTGTGTGTCTGTCTGTGTTTGTTTTTGTCTCTTTTTAAGATATTTTGTTGCAAAAACACCAAAAAGGTGGAAAAACCTCTTCTAAAAACGTCAAAAAACGAAGATTTTTTAAAGAGAAGTTTCCGAAAACCATTTCTGTCATTTATTCCAACGTTTATGTCGAGTTTTAAGACGTTGTAGTCCGTTATATAGTCGGCTAGTTTCATTCATAATCAAACATCAGATGTTATAAACTACATGTGTGTGTGTGGAGGAATCTCAATGTGTAAAGTAACTAGTAACTAAAGCTGTAACAGATGAATGTAGTGGAGTAAAAAGTACAATATTTCTCTCTGAAACGTAGCGGAGTAGAAGTAGAAAATGGCATGAAAAGAAAAGACTCAAGTAAAGTACAAGTACCTCAACATTTGGTACTTAAGTACAGTACTGGAGTAAATGTACTTAGTTACATTCCAGCGCTGACAAGTAACACACTGTTCTCTCTTAAATGACAGACTTTAAACTGCAGAGCGTCCTTCCTTTCTCGTTCTTCTTCTGCAGTTTACACTCCGACGCTGCCTTCAGGTGACACTGGGTTTATCAGAAAACACAGTTTACACTCTGACGCTGCCTTCAGGTGACACTGGGTTTATCAGAAAACACAGAAATCTAATCGTGCCAAGTTTACGTCACGCAGAAAATCCTGTAATTCCATTTTTTTTCTGTGCGTGTCTTTAAATTCTCAAACTTTAATTTTCACCTTTTAAAAAAAGAAATACCAGAAATACTTTCTCTGACTTTTACATGATTTTCTGACAGAACATGAAGGCAGCACAGTTGTATTTAAAAGCCGTTCCGTTGAATCTGAATGAAATAATAAATTATATTAAAACATTTTTGATAAGCATGTGGTTTCTTGTGTGTGATTTTAGGACCAAAGAATAAAATCAACGTGATTTCATTCACCAACTCCACGTGGCGTTCTGCCGGGACGTGGACCTGGTTTCAGGCCGCGGCTGCAGAAGAAGAAGAAGAAGCGGAGACAGAAAGGACGCTCCGTCACAACATTCCTGTCGACACATTTGGTTGAACACGTTCTTTGGAAAACCCAGAAACGCTGCGAGAGCTTTTCCCTCGACCTCTACAATCCCCAAAATCCCCAAAAACCCCAAACTGGAAGACTTCCTCAGAGGCAGCACGGTGGACTGTGATTGGTTCCTTCCTTTCTTTCCATCCAATCGTCCGTTTGTAACCAAAAAAACACAAAAACATGAACTAGGGCTGCACAATATGTTGTTTTTTGTCATCATAGCAACACAGCTCAAACAGCTCAACCCCCCCCCCCCCCCCCCTCCCCTCCCCCCTCCCCGTGAGTTTAACATGGCGTGTTTAATATCGGAGCATGCATCAAAGTATGATTATTTATTTGTTGACATGCAAATATTTTAGTGTTTTTAAATCTGTGTGACGTTTAAAAAAGAACAATAATAATAACATGTATGCGCCTGTGACGGGTTTTTACGTCCTTTTATTCTGAAGGTTTCTTTTATTTTGGAGGTTTCCTGCGTCGGCTGATGAGAGGCGACCGAGTTTCCCAAAAAAAAAAAAAAAATCATCTTTGCATGAATTTAATTTAATACAGACAAACTGCAGTCGGAGCGGATATATGTATATATTTATATATGTATATATTTATGTATTTATCACTTCGCTCAGTGACAGAGAAAATATTTAGTTGTTGGTTTTATTTTGAAGTGTTTGCAAAATTATTTACAGTTTAAATTCTGGGTTCAGCCCCCAGGAAGTGAAGGTGTGTGTGTGTGTGTGTGTGTGTGTCTCTGTGTATGTGTGTGTGTGTGTGTGTGTGTCTCTGTGTGTGTGTGTGTGTGTCTCTCTGTGTGTGTGTGTGTGTGTGTGCGTCTGTGTGTGTGTGTGTGTGTCTGTGTGTGTGTGTGTGTGTCTGTGTGTGTGTCTGTGTGTGTGTGTCTGTGTGTGTGTGTGTGTGTGTGTCTGTGTGTGTGTGTGTGTGTGTGTGTCTGTGTGTGTGTCTGTGTGTGTCTGTGTGTGTGTCTGTGTGTGTGTGTGTGTGTGTGTGTCTGTGTGTGTGTCTGTGTGTGTCTGTGTGTGTGTGTGTGTGTGTACAGTATTTTTCTTGTAAAAAAACGTTGAAAAGTGACAAAAAAGTTGAAAAAGGTGATAAAAGCTCAACAGGATTTCGTGTGTTTTCGGTCAACTTTTTCAACATTTTTGTCTGATTTTTGTTACATTTCGTTTCCTATTTCGAGAGGCCTATTACATCACCACAGGGCGGAGCTAAGCGCCGGACGCAGCCTGTAGTTTCACTTTTAGTTTTTGGTTATCCTTAATAAAAGTTATGAATCTTAGTTTTATAAATCTGGCTTTTAATTCCTATCTTTCCACAACTTTAGTTCTGACTGAGACAAAGTTTTTCTGCATATTTT
Source organism: Gymnocephalus cernua (assembly GCA_023631565.1). NCBI lineage: Eukaryota > Metazoa > Chordata > Actinopteri > Perciformes > Percidae > Gymnocephalus > Gymnocephalus cernua. The sequence goes on from CM042430.1 coordinate 38,814,478, forward strand.
CATGTCAAAATACTGCCAAGAATCCAAAGCGTCGACTTGATTTCATTCATTGATTTCTTGAAGAAAAAAAAAATAAGTAAGTAAACGTTAAGGAAAGTTTCTTGAAAAGCGCCAAAAATGTAAAAAAAAAAAAAAAGAAATCCCGACAAAAACGTTGGAAAAAAGGCGACAAAATATCGAGAAAAAAACAAACAAAAAAGTTTTTATTTTCTTTGATTTCTTCGAATAAATTTTAAAAAGTGGAACCTGTAACTTGTCTGTTTGTCGACAAACCGATCGGACGTTTCACAGATTTGTAGAAAAATAAATTTTAAATCTGTGCAACGTAAAGACAGATGGCACAAATGATCCTCCGTACATTTACCTTTACCTGCTGCTACATGAGGAATATAAAACATTCAAACATCATTATTAATATGATTCGGACGGCAGTGATACGTTATTACGTACTATATATATATTATATATACTATATATATATTATATATACTATAAATATATTACTGTGTGAAACTCAAAGTGGAGTTTTGGCTTTTTTGGGAAACCCGGTGAGTGACGTCTGAGAGGAGTAAAGAGTCGGAGAGGAAACGTGCTGCGGGACGGACAGTAGGGCAGTGAGCGGCTCGTCTCATTATCTCTCTCTCTATATATATATATATATATATATATATATATATATATATATATATATATATGTATGTATTATTAACACGATCAGGCCCGCGGCAGAGGCAGGATGGATAAACGCCGGCAGTCACAATGAAGAAAAGAAATGTTAAAGATAATAAAATAATTTTAAAAAAAGTCGGTGAAAGCTGCAAAAACGCTTGAAAAAAACATTTAAATAATCAACAAAAATGTAAAACAAAAAAAACGTAAAAAAACACGACAAAAACATTTGACAAAAAGCGCCAAAATGTCGACAAATAAAACGACAAAAACTGTGAAAAAAAAATACGAACAACAAACAAAAAAGGCGGAAAAAAAAACAACTAATATGTCGGGAAAGGAAACAAAGTAGCGACAAAAATATCAGAAAAACTGACAGAAACGTCGAGAAAATCAATAAATAAAAAAAAATAAAAAAATAAAAACTTGTGAAAAAAGCCACAAAAATGTAAAAAAAATAGACAAAAATAAGTGACTAAATGTGAAAATGAGAAAAGGGGAACATGTGGTTAAAAAAGTACGGAGCCCCTAAAGGGACATGAGCAAAAAAAAAAAAATCTTGTTTCATGTGCTCACGCGAAACTTTCATGTGCTCACGCGAAACCTTTTCATGTGCGCAAATGAAAGTTTCAGGTGAGCACATGAAACTAAACTTTTTTTTTTTTTGCTCATGTCCCCTTAGGGGCTCCGTAAAAAAGCACCTGAAACAACGGAAAAAAAGTCGGAAAGAAACGCAAAACGAGAAGTAGCGGCAACATTTTTTGAAACACTGACGTCAAAAGAATGACGAAACGTGACAAAAAACATCAAAAGAAACGACAAGAACATAAAAAAACATTTAACATAAACACCTGAAACCTCGTAGTGTCAGGCTCTGATCACGTTAATGATAATGAGCGTGTTGTGTTTTAACTATCTACTATTTATACTATACTTTTACTATTATATATATTTAGCATCTACAGGATCAACAGCTGTTTGATTCAGAGGAAACATAGAAAAACAATCAGCAGGGAAGTTTTAAAAACTATTTAAATAAACTTCGTCCCGACTTCAACAACTCTGACGACGGCGTTGAGACGATCTCGGAGGGAAACCGTTTTCGGGGCAGTGCTTTTCGTCTCCCCGAAGCAGGGCAGTGTTTGAACGTGTCACTAGATATCCTCCCGTCAGCCGACACCTGAACGCAACACCTGGACACCTGAACGCAACACGGACGCTGATGACGCTCCACACTTCATCCAAACCGCTTGAAACTTTCCGTCTGTTTTCTCTGCGTCTGTTGGTCGCAATAATTGGATGTTTGGACTTAGTCGTCTAAGATAAAGACACAAAACGACTAAAATTAGAAGCTAAAAGGATAAAAAAAAGACACAGACATGGGAAAGGTAGATGCAAAACGACTAAAGTAGACGCAGAGAGACTAAAAATAGTCTGTGTAATCCGTGTTTTTTAAAGACTGTAACAGTAATAAAAACGTCGGCTAAAGGCGGAAAAAAACGTCTAAAAGGGCAACAAAAACTTCGGAAAAAGCGGCAAAAACACCGTATATTTTAAGACACCTTATCCGTCGCCATTTCCTGCATTTTTGGCGCCTTTTTCACCTGAGCGGCGAGCTAATGTTTCAGAGAGTTTGGCCTTTAGAAACGTTCAGTCTCTCAGAATACATCCTGAACTCTGTTTGCATCAGCGTCCTGTCCGGCTGTGAGAAGCAGAAAACCTCCAGATTCCCAGATTTCTTCAAACGCATCACGAGCAGAAGCTCCCGGCTGCACGATAAATATGTTTAATACATGTTCATATATAGAGATATAATGCGTGTGAATGCAGGCTTAAACGCTTAAAAAAACAACCTGAGCGAAAAGAAATGTAATATTTGATTTGTGTGGAGATTTTGTTTAAGTGTAGTTGATTCCAAAAAAACAGGAACCAAGCAGTAAGTAATAATCACGGCCACACAAGAATTTTCCACCGATTTTCTGCAGATTTTTAAACAACCCGAAAGAGAAAATCAAACTCAGAAAAACAGCAGATTTTCCGCAGATTCTAAACAAATTAAAATAAGACTCAGACTGTTTACATATTTCCACCCAAAGCAGAGAATCAGTCCGCTGATCTGACGATAACTAATAATGGCAGAGTACCGCTGTTATGATCCCCTCACTGTGAAAATAATAACATAATCAATCCCAGGAAAAATGTTAATAACTAGCCATCAACAAAAAAGAACCAATCACGAAGCTGCTGCAGGACCGAAGACGGCGTGTCGGCTGTATTTTGTTTTTTAAGTGCACCAATCAGAGCGCAGCGTGCCCCGACTGCATCGCAATCACAACGAGTCAGCTGAGTCGCAACAGATTAAACATACAATCAAATGTTTGTAAAAAAAAGGACGAGGCTCTGGAACACGCGCTGCGACAGTCACGAACACGGTAACATCGTCGGCATACGGTCGGATCAGAAGGTTTATTTGGAAAATGCGTGTGAACGCCCGGGAACTCGGGAACTCGGGAACCCGGGAAAGACCCGACTTGCTGACTTATATGACGTCATGTGTGTCAACAACATGGCGGCAAAACTATTGACTCTATTAGGGCGGGGAAAAAATGGAGTTGGTAGGTCAAATCGATTCATATTTTCAAAAAATCGATTTTTTAGATTTTATTTTTCTTTTGTTTTATTATCTCGATCCAAATCCAGTATAAATAATTTGGATGTTTAATAATCTTTGTTGCACAGAGACTCTTCAGGTAGAGAAAGGGTTTGCCTTTGCAATTTAGTTTGTGTTGATGCACTTTAATTAAATACAATAAATATATATTTTTCAAATATATTTACAGTTCCCAGTTATTTTGTTTTAAATGGAAGGGGGGGGGGGGGGGGGGGGGATCGAATCGTGAATCGAGTTTTTTATGAAAAAATCACAGATTTTTTTAGGGAAACAAATCACCCAGCTCTAGACTCTATGCTCAAATATAATCTGTAATCAGGTTACGGTTTAATCAGTCCCTCCAGAAAAACACAGAGTTTTTTTGTGATTGTTTTGGGCAAAAATCCTTGATTATGCGGCACGTTTTCTTAAAAACTGCGATGGAATATGCGGAATATTTATGCAATGAAATTGCGGGAACTTGCAAAATCTGCGGTTTGATGATAAAGAAAATAAAGTGATTCCCCCCCAACACCGTGTTCTCACTAGGAGAAATTACATCACTTCATAACGTTCCCATGGCAACAGGGGAAAATGGCTGCTCTCGTGTGACGTAAACAACATTTTTCATCTTCCTGCTGAGATATATGTGACTTTTTTGCAACGAAAATGCGGGGATTATGAAATCATGCAAGACCCGCATATTTTGCGCGGAAATCGGCAATTTATGCGGCGAAAGGGCGGCGTATTTGACAAAATGCGCCCCCCCCCCCCCCGCATAAATATGCGGACTTTGGCTGAATTCTGCGATCGCATAATCACGTTTTTCTGGAGGGACTGATTAATTACTTGTAGTTGTTGTCCATAAAGAGTGACCCAGACAAGTCAGAAAGGTTCCCGTGAGGGAACGCATCGGAAAGTTAGAACTCGGAAACTCGGGAAAGACTTCGGTGCCCGACTCGCCGACTTATATGACGTCATGTGTGTCAACAACATGGCGGCAAAACGATTGACTTTTTGCTCAAATTTTTTATCTGGTTCGGAGTGACCTAGACACGTTAGAAAAGGTCCGGTGCTGTCGGACACAAAACTAGATGTTTTTAGATCAACTTTTAGCTGAAATCTAACTTTTATTAGGTATTACCATCAAGTTGTTGTCCAAAAGGAGTGAGCTAGACCAGTTAGAGAAGTTATTTATGAACGTGTAATCCTTAATAACAATCGGCTGAAGACATATTTTAGGGTTTATTAGCATCCAACCTTCATTATAAATAACTTTAATTACTAATCCAGCTCACTCTGTGAACACCGACTTAAAGGTGAGGGGTTCACGTTCGGTGTGACGGTAACAATCAACATTCTGCCTTTACGACTTGAGAGTACGAGAACAACGAAGTCGGAACGACTTCCGACCTCAGAAACAGAGCGGTCTGAAGTGGGCGGGGCTTCAGTCCTCTTCAGACCAGATCAGAGCTCCTTACATCATTCAAGCCTCCCAAACGTCTGTGTTCGTGTTGCTGCGCTTTTCGCAGAAATACATCACGCAGAACTTCTGCTACCTGCAACTTGTCTCGACGCTGTGAAACACCCACATACTGTTAATATTCATGTTCACCCTCTGCAGCTTTTTATCGGCGGTGTCCGCGACTAAAAACCACGACTCCCCGAGAAAACAAACAAGATGTGGCACAAAACATAAAAAAACAACCTCTTCTCTCTGATTGGACGGAACAACAACAGAGAAGAAGAAGAAGAAGAAGCGCGGCGTGTCAAAAGTGCGAAAGTTTTTTTTTTTTTTGCATCATTCAAGCTATGGAGTGAAGTTTCTACATGGCTTTAAAGCTTCAGAGTTCTCAGCGCTCGCTCGACTCGATTAAACATTTCGTCGTCTCTCGTGACAGAAAAGATGACGATGATGATTACAGCGTGGCGATGAAGAGTAGGTGTGCTGGCCTCCGGGCGCCGTATCAGCGGGGCTCTTTGCATAAAATGTAAGTCATCGTCAACATCTCCTCCCTCCCTCCCTCCCTCCCTCCCCCCCTCCCTCCCCCGATCTCGCCTTCCCCGGCAGATTTAAAATATTTCAACATGAGGAAGAAGATTTTTTCCACTTTTTTTTTTTTTGATTCTTTTTTTTTCTTTGTTTTCTTTGTTGTCGCCGGCGTTGTCATCGTCGTCATGGCGTTTGTTGTCGTTGTGTGTGTGGTTGTAGTTGCTTTTGTTGCTGAACAGAGGGAGTGTTAAAATGGGAGTTCGGCCTGCGGGGGGGCGGGGGGCGCTGCAGGCTATAATCCTTCCCGCTCTGTGCAGTCGTCCTGCGGCTGCTCCGCCGGCTCGGCGTCCGGCCGCTCCTCGCCGTTCATCGTCGGGCTCCGCGACAACTTCAGCAGCTTCTCCTCCAGCTCGTGCAGCGACGGCTCCTTGTACATGCAGACTGCAAAAGGGAGGAGAAGAG
>CM042430.1:38842751-38845251 GCA_023631565.1 Gymnocephalus cernua
GTGGCTAACCACAACCGCTAGCATGCTAGCGCTAGCGTTAGCATGCTAGCTCGTTCTCAATGGCAAAGCGCTGCTACAACACACACAAGTTCACCATAATCTCCAGAAGAAGTACTTCCATGTGCGCCCTCCTTTAGAAGAAGTCTCCCGGCTAATCCTGCCTTGTAACTGACCAAAGTTGGAGAAACAACCTTTCTTTTACTGTCTGTGGAGCTAACTGACATGATCTACCATCTGAGCTACTGAGCATGTGCAGAGTGGAATCAAAGATAGTACAGAAGGAAAGATGATTCACTCTGTAGCTAAAACAGAGACCTGAACACAAGGTGAAAAGAGGAGCTGCAGCAGTGAGAGAGAGATGTGCTGTACAACAAAAATATATTAAACCATGTAAACATATTCTGTTACAACCTGAAAATACAATTATGAACCTGAAGATGAGCAGAATATGGCATCTTTAAAATGTGCAGTTTTCACACACGTGTAGATTGATATTTGCATGAACACGACAGCTGTAAACTTGTAATGCAACATTTACTCGTGTACTTTTTATTTTTTACATTTTCCAGTGATTACAACCTCTCCACATGTTCTCTCACATCACCAGGTGGCGACTTCTGCATCACTTCCTGGAACGGGGGACAAAGTACGCGAGTAAATGTTGCATTCCAAGTGTGCAGCTGTCATTGTGTTCATGCACATATCAATCTACACACGTGTGAATCTTTTCTGCAAGTGCAAATTTTAACATACTCTCACCTTTTGCACCATATTTACCTTCATACGTGTGACGCCTGATAACCAAAGAGTCACATGTTTACACTGAAGTCAAGCAAATAAATACTTCCTTCATCTCTGTCAGTACTGGGACATAAACCATGAAGTTATGTATTTATATCAGATGCTCTGTGTGTCCACCAGATGGAGGCAGAGAGACGTCTCCTTCTCCTCTCACAGCACCACTTAGTTCTGGCTCTAAAATGTGGATTAGTTCCCCCCAAAAGCCCAAGATGACATCATCAAATGTCTTGTTTTTGTCCACAACGCAAAGATGTTCAGCTTCCTGTCCCACACCATCTCACACTGTAATGTTTGGCATAAATGGTGTGTATTCTTCCTTTTGTTGTGAAGCACTTTGTGATTTTTATCTGTGAAATGTGCTATAGAAATACATTTTACTTACTTTACTGTCCCAGAGGAGAGAAGAAGAAACTAGAACATATTCATATTTAACACGCTAGAATCACACAAGATTACCTGTTTTTACATAAAAAAATGACTCAAACTGATTAATTATGACTGTAGTACGCGATACACACAAACACACACACACACACACACACACACACACACACACACACACACACACACACACACACACACACACACACACACACACACACACACACAGACAGACAGAAAGACATTCCTGCATTTATACAACCCCAAATCAGAAAAAGTTGGGACAGTATGAAAAACACAAATAAAAAAAGAAAGTAGTGATTTCTAAATGTACTTTGACTTGTATTTCATTGCAGATAATACAACAGCACATAATTTAATGTGTTCCTCATGATTTGTATTGTTTGTTTTTTTCTTCAAAAAAACAAAATTCCTATTTTGGTTCTTGCAACACATTTCAAAAAAGTTGGACCAGTAAAGCATTTACCACTTTGTAATGTTGCCATTCCTTTTCACAACACTTAAAAGACGTTTAGGGACTGAAGACACCAAGTGATGAAGTGTTTCAGGTGGAATTTTGTCCCATTCTTGCTGCAAACAAGTCTTAAGGTGGGCAACAGTACGGGGTCTTCGTTGTCGCATTTTGCGCTTAAACATGCGCCACACATTCTCTATTGGAGACAGGTCGGGACTGCAGGCAGGCCAGTCAAGTACCCGTATCCTCTTCCTCCGCAGCCAGGACTTTGTAATGTGTGCAGAATGTGGTTTTGCATTATCTTGTTGAAATATGCATGGACGTCCCTGGAAAAGATGTCTTCTTGAAGGCAGCATATTGTGCTCCAAAATCTCTATGTACTGTTCAGCATTAATGGTGCCATCACAGACGTGCAAGTTACCTTTGCCAAGGGCACTGACACAACCCCATACCACGACAGATCCTGGCTTTTGGACTTGTTGCTGGTAACAGTCTGGATGATCCTTTTCTTCTTTGGTCCGGAGCACACGGCGTCCATTTCTCCCAAAAAATACCTGAAATACTGATTCATCTGACCACAGTACACGTTTCCACTGTGTGATGGTCCATCCCAGATGCCTCCGAGCCCAGAGAAGTCGACGGCGCTTCTGGACACTGTTAACATAGGGCTTCCTTTTGGCACAGTACAGTTTTAACTGGCATTTGTGGCTGTAACTACGTATTGTGGTACTTGACAAAGGTTTGCCAAAGTAGTCCTGAGCCCATGTGGTGATATCGCTTATAGATGAATGATGATTCTTGATGCAGTGCTGCCTGAGGGATCGGCGATCACGGTTGTTCAGC
>CM042430.1:38852751-38862751 GCA_023631565.1 Gymnocephalus cernua
AAATCATGAGGAACACATTAAATTATGTGCTGTTGTATTGTCTGCAATGAAATACAAGTCAAAGTACATTTAGAAATCACTACTTTCTTTTTTTATTTGTGTTTTCCATACTGTCCCAACTTTTTCTGATTTGGGGTTGTATATAATCAGGATAGTGTATAGAGCTGATTATTTACATGGAGTCTGGTGTAGTTTGGTGATGGTGATTTCGGGGCTGTTTGATGTTAAACTAAAAGGATCTTACTCTTTAACTAAAAGGTCTATCTCTGTAGGGATCCTTCCCATAATGTTGTCAGACTCTTAGAATAATAATCTGAGTCTGTCAGCAGCAACAACAGAACTTTTAGTGGACGCTGACTGGCAGTTAACTTTGCAGCTTGTCATGCCGCTACCGTCGCAACAGAACGACGTTCATACTTAATAAGTTAAAGTTCTGAAGTGATCGGAGAGCAGCAGAGTGCTTCCTGAGTCACTTCAGCTTTAAAACACTTTGTCGGTGCTGAACGAGAGCTTTACAGGCTCTAATGCTCCTGAAATGATGATGAATATTTCAGAGACGTGATATCAAAATCAATACCTGAGTTACTGCACTAATGTACACTTCTCACTGTGTGTGTGTGTGTGTGTGTGTGTGTGTGTGTGTGTGTGTGTGTGTCAGGCACTGCACTAGTTTAATATAAAGAGGACCCATGATGTAATGTTTGTCCTCACTCAACACAATCAATGCTAATGGTGTGCATGTCGCTAATGGATGCAGTGATGTTTGTTTTCCTTCAGTGGTCAGGCTGCCAAAACATGGGAGTGTTCCTTTAAGAGCATCGCCATGGAGACAGAGACAGAGAGAGAGAGAGACAGAGAGAGAGAGAGAGAGACAGAGAGAGAGAGCTTTCAATTATTTATGAGGTTATTCTGTAGAAAGTCTCTCACACACACACACACAGAAACACACACACACACACACACACACACACACACAGTTTTGAGCAGGACGGATGTGTGAATGAGTGCTGCAGCGCTGCAATAAAAACTCCCATCAATAAAAAGGTACCTCAACAATTGTACTTAAGTACAGTACTGCAGTAAATGTACTTAGTTACATTCCACCACAGGAAGTAGAAACAGGTCAGAGAGAGAGAGAGAGACGCTGCGGCCCTGTGGACACGACGACCGCCGATCCAAAGGAGAAGACGTCAGTGAGACGTGAGGAGGAAACACAAGCTGAAGGAAACATGGATGCAGTTTGAAGGGATTTGGGACGCACCCCCGGTCTGCCCCCTGCTGGCCAATAGGAGAACAGACTGCAGCAGCTGCTAGGAACTACAACATGACATCAGCTGCAGAAACTACAACATGACATCAGCTGCAGAAACTACACAATGACATCAGCTGCAGAAACTACAACATGACATCAGCTGCAGAAACTACAACATGACATCAGCTGCAGAAACTACACCATGACATCAGCTGCAGAAACTACAACATGACATCAGCTGCAGAAACTACAACATGACATCAGCTGCAGAAACTACTGTTATATTGGCGTTTGGCATAACACCTTGTTACATGACTGCCACCAGCTGTTGGGCGTAGCCGAGAGCATCAGGTGTGTGAAAACACGGAGGCCAAAAGAGTTGCTGCTGTTTTCTTATGCGAGCACTCAAACAGCACGTGGACAGGTGTTTGTGTTACCTGCAGGACAACAAACAGCATTTTAACGGTCGTCGGCCACGTTTTTGTACGTCAGCCGTCAACAACGCGTCACCAGCTGGGAAACTCTGTTAGCAAATCTAGGAGGAGGAGACGTGAATGGTGACGGTTTCACTCCATGAACGCACGGACAGACTGAAGAACACCTAGAAACTAGATGTGTGTGAATATATATATATATATATATATGTTCAGAACACGATCTCGTATTCTACTAAAATATTTCACCGTGACGTGTTTCTGAGAACATGTTAAGGAGAAATAGGCCGTGCAGTTGCTGAATCTGTCTTCATCTCAGATCAACCATGTCAATCATGTCCAACCAATCAGATTGGTCGTTGAGTCCGACTGCCCGCCCTCCGATTCAACAAGTCAAATCGTCCCAAATGAAGGCCGACGGCTCCTCCGACTGACGACGGCACGGAACACACCGACCAGACTCGAGTCACCGACCTCGCCAGACTGTCAGATGGCAGATTATCGGGTCGGTGTGTCGGCGCCTTTACACAGCCGTCTAACCACCACCATGCAACAAAGGGACTCTGCCCTGAAGTAGGAGCTGGAAGACTTACAGGAACTTAATAATCCCCAAATTACGAGAAGAAAAGGATTGTAGGAACGTTACGTTCACGATGTTTTTGACTTTCTATTTTTGTCAAATGTTGCACCGTGCAGCACCTTGTAGCCCTGGTTTTACGTGTGTTACCTACGCAAGTAATGACACGCTGCACAGCTTGATGAAAGACTACAGCATGTGTGTCTCCTCGTCAGCAGTCAGCTGCTCTCTCCAGAGACGTCTCCTTCCATCTGCTCCCTCGTCCCTTCATTTTCTCAAGCACTGCTCCTTTAAGAACGGCCGTCATGTGATCTCATGTACATTAAGTGATGGAGAGAACAGAGAAGGAGGACAGGAAGGAGGACAAAAGGCCGTAAAACAGGGGGGGGAAGGACACACACACGCAGGCACACACACACACACACACACACACACACACACAGTGACAGTGTGTGCTGAGCTCAGCATCTCGTGCTGTTTATGTTGGTCTCCCCCAGCGGAGGACAGGTGTATCTCTGTGATCCAACTGTGGATCAGAGGAGCACAGTGTGTGTGTGTGTGTGTGTGTGTGTGTGTGTGTGTGTGTGTGTGTGTGTGTGTGTGTGTCTGTTAAAGAACGACTCCGTCTGCATCTTTTCTGGCTTTTTCAAACAGAAACAGCCACTCAGCCTCAGCAAGAAGCAGCTAAGTGCTTACAACAGTCAGCTAATCAATAAGCTTTAGGATAATACACTCTCTCATTGCCAACTCTATCTCCACAGCACTGTAGACTTGTGGGGGGGGGGGGGGGGGGGCCCTGCACCACAGATGCTGGAACATCTGCACCCCACGTACGACAACACCACATACAATATTACATAATTTTACTGTAATGCATCCTAGTCTCATATATCGTTGCATTGTCCAATCCTACCTGGATGTGCTTGTGTGTGTGTGTGTGTGTGTGTGTGTGTGTGTGTGTGTGTGTGTCTCTATGTGTGTGTGTGTGTGTGTCCACGTTTGTGTGTGTGTCTACAGTAGTACATATCGCTCTCTGCAAAGCCACTGGACTCCTTTCACAAAAACAGCTGTTTTACCTCGCAGAACACAGTAGTCGCTGCTCTACCGCTGCCTAGGAATTGATTTTTACACACACACACACACACACACACACACACACACACACACACACACACACACACACACACACACACACACACACACACACACACACAGACACAGTCAGGCAGTGTTTGGGTGTTTTCTCAGTTGATCAGCGGAAAAGCAAATACATGAAATACACACCTCCTCTGGGACACTGTGTGTGTGTGTGTGCGTGTGTGTGTGTGTGTGCGTGTGTGTGTGTGTGTGTGTGTGTGTGTGTGTGTGTGTGTCTCAGGTTTCTGGTATCTGATCCAGGATCAATACAACACGCTGATCTGTCTGTAAACAAACCGAGCGTCTCTGAACAGCTGCCACGCTGACAACCTGTGAGAAAGTAACTGGGCTGCAAAGTACCCGTTATTACACAGATGGATGTGTGTATTATGGTCTGGATGAGTTGTTTCCTGTCCCAGAGGAGAGAAGAAACTAGAAAATATTCACATTTAACAACCTGACATCACACAAGTTTACCTGATTTATCATCAAAAATGACTCAAAATAGTTAGAGATTAATTTATTAGTTGACGACTAATAAATTAATCTTTACAACTGTAAACTGCAAACCACAAACTATATGATGTAACTTCTCTAGGAGGTAACTTATACTATATGATGTAACTTCTCTAGGAGGTAACTTATACTACATGATGTAACTTCTCTAGGAGGTAACTTATACTATATGATGTAACTTCTCTAGGAGGTAACTTATACTATATGATGTAACTTCTCTAGGAGGTAACTTATACTATATGATGTAACTTCTCTAGGAGGTAACTTATACTATATGATGTAACTTCTCTAGGAGGTAACTTATACTATATGATGTAACTTCTCTAGGAGGTAACTTATACTATATGATGTAACTTCTCTAGGAGGTAACTTATACTACATGATGTAACAGTTACTGTTACACCTTCTCGCTGCAGGAATACGTCCTCCGATACCTCGACTTCAACTAGACTTAACGTCACATGTAACACACAGAAAGTAAACAGAGCAGAGAATATGCTAAGCTTTGTGTGTGTGTGTGTGTGTGTGTGTGTGTGTGTGCGTGTGTGTGTGTGTGTGTGTCTCACGTTTCTGGTCACTACAGTTCTGAACCGAGTGGATCTGATCCAGAATCAATACAACAACACGCTGAAATACAACAAATACACAGAAAGTAAACAGAGCAGAGCAACACGCTGGAGAACATAGAACGAAAACAGGAAGTACACACAGTATGTGCACCAAAATAAAAGCCTACACACACACACACACACACACACACACACACACACACACACACACACACACACACACACAGCTAACCCGCTGTAGCTCTATGTTCACAGTGAAGAAAGTAAATACTGTAAATGTTGAACTCTTCCTTTAATTACATCACAGCTTGGCTGACTCAGCAGTTTTCTATCCTCCCTCTCTCTCTGTGTCTCTCTCTCTCTCTCTCTCTCTCTCTCTGTCTCTCTCTGTCTCTCTCTCTCTCTCTCTCTCTCTCTCTCTCCGGCTGACAGGAAGCTCCAGAGATATCTAAAGGTCCGATCTGCTGGTTATTTGCAGACACGCTGAGTCACTTCATGCATCTCTCCGGGTATCTGACATCAGCAGATGGAGTGAAAACAACATCCGAGACAAACATGAAAGACTGAAGCTGAGAGTCTGGAGGTTTGAGATGCTGACAAAAGGGTGTAAAACGTCTGTAATCTGTCCTCCAATCACAGCGCAGCTACGTCAGTTAGCGATCCGGCGATTTTCCGCGGCATTGTGCGACGGTAGGAGAAACGGCCCAACTCTGTGTGACACCCTGCTGGTTGTTTAACCCCCAACAAAGAAACATAAAGTGGACTTTATGTTTCACAGTTACTGTTCACTAAACCCACCAGACTCCATGTAAATAATCAGTGATTTTAGCATCGTAAAACACACTTTATTCAAAGTGGACAGAAACTAAATTAAACTATGAAAAGTAGGGATGCACAATATTGGATTTTGGCCGAAACAAAATAACTGTGAACTGTAAATATATTTTAAAAATATATATTTATTGTATTTAATTAAAGTGCATCAACATAAACAAAATTGCAAAAGCAGCAAACCCTTTCTCTACCTGAAAAGTCACTGTGCAGATTGTTAAACATCCAAATTATTTATACTGGATTTGGATCATTGAGATAATAAACCTAAAAAGATTTTTTTTTAAATCGATTTTTTTAAAATATGAATCGATTTGACCTACCAACTGGATTTTTAAATCAAATAGATTTTTTTCCAGCCCTAATATATACACTTTGTCCCCTGATGTATTTACACTTTAATTCTACTGGAGAAATCCAAGTCTCTCCCCTGTACTACCTTTACCTTATACTCATGTGTTGTAGATAAGACAACACACAGACAAGCAATGTGTGATTCTACCATAAATGTATCATTTTACAAATGTAAACAGACATTCACCCCTGAAAAAGCGTGTGTGCCGTGCACGGTAGACTTGCCACACCAAGCTCCACCACAGCTTTAGCCATGTTACGGACTAGGCAGTCCCTCCAGAAAAACGTGATTATGCGATCGCAGAATTCAATGGATAATCAGCCAAAGTCCGCATATTAATGCATTTTTTCAAATACGCCGCACTTTCGCCGCATAAATTGCCGATTTCCGCGCAAAATATGCGGGGCTTGCATGATTTCATAATCCCCGCATTTTCGTTGCAAAAGTCACATATATCTCAGCAGGAAGATGAAAAATGTTGCGTTTACTTCACACGAGAGCAGCCATTTTTCCCTGTTGCCATGGGAACGTTATGAAGTGATGTAATGTCGCCTACTGAGAACACGGTGTTGGGGGAATCACTTTTTTTTCTCTTTTTCATCAAACCGCAATTTTTGCAAGTTCCCGCATTTTTATCGCATAAAATGGCATAAATATCCCGCATATTCCATCACATTTTTTAAGAAAACGTGCCGCATAATCAAGGATTTTTGCCCGCAACAATCACAAAAAAACTCTGGGTTTTTCTGGAGGGACTGGCTAGGGCTGGAAAAAAATCGATTTGATTTAAAAATCGAGTTGGTAGGTCCAATCAATTCATATTTTCCAAAAATCGATTTATTTTTTATTTTTTTAGGTTTTTATAGTTCAATCCAAATCCAGTATAAATAATTTGGATGTTTAACAATCTTTGTTGCACAATGACTCTTCAGTTAGAGAAAGGGGTTGCCTTTGCAATTTTGTTTTTGTTGATGCACTTTAATTAAATACAATAAAAATATATTTTTAAAATATAGTTACAATTCGCAGTTATTTTGTTTTAAATGGAAGGGGGGAAAATCGAATCGTAAATCAAGTTTTTAATGAAAAAAATCGCAGATTTCTTTATGGAAGAGAATCGCCCAGCTCTAGTTAGGGGCATTGTCACGTAGCACGACATGCACTCGTTCTCTTTCTATTTTCCATTTCCCAAACATACAACCCCAAATCAGAAAAAGTTGGGACAGTATGAAAAACACAAACAAAAAAAGAAAGTAGTGATTTCTAAATGTACTTTGACTTGTATTTCATTGCAGACAATGTGAACACAAAATATTTCATGTTTTGTCTGGTCTACTTAATTTCATTTGTAAATATACATCCTTTCCTGTCATTCAGACCTGCAACACATTCCAAAAAAGGTTGGGACAGGAGCAATTTAGAGCTAGTAATCAGGTAAATTGGTTAAATAATGATGTGATTTGAAACAGGTGATGTCAACAGGTGATTGTAATTATGATTTGGTACAAAAGCAGCATCCAAGAAAGGTCTAGTCCTTTAGGAGCAAAGATGGGCCGAGGATCGCCAGTTTGACAACAAATACGTGAGAAAATTATTGAAATGTTTAAAAACAATGTTCCTCAAAGAAAGATAGGAAGACATTTGCTTATTTCACCTTCAACAGTGCATAACATAATTAAAAGATTCAAGGAATGAGGAGGAATTTCAGTGCGTAAAGGACAAGGGCGCAAGCCTAAGCTGAACAACCGTGATCTCCGATCCCTCAGGCGGCACTGCATCAAGAATCGTCATTCATCTATAAGAGATATCACCACATGGGCTCAGGACTACTTTGGCAAACCTTTGTCAAGTACCACAATACGTAGTTACAGCCACAAATGCCAGTTAAAACTGTACTGTGCCAAAAGGAAGCCCTATGTTAACAGTGTCCAGAAGCGCCGTCGACTTCTCTGGGCTTGGAGGCATCTGGGATGGACCATCACACAGTGGAAACGTGTACTGTGGTCAGATGAATCAGTATTTCAGGTATTTTTTGGGAGAAATGGACGCCGTGTGCTCCGGACCAAAGAAGAAAAGGATCATCCAGACTGTTACCAGAAACAAGTCCAAAAGCCAGGGTCTGTCATGGTATGGGGTTGTGTCAGTGCCCTTGGCAAAGGTAACTTGCACTTCTGTGATGGCACCATTAATGCTGAAAAGTACATAGAGATTTTGGAGCACAATATGCTGCCTTCAAGAAGACATCTTTTCCAGGGACGTCCATGCATATTTCAACAAGATAATGCAAAACCACATTCTGCACACATTACAAAGTCGTGGCTGCGGAGGAAGAGGATACGGGTACTTGACTGGCCTGCCTGCAGTCCCGACCTGTCTCCAATAGAGAATGTGTGGCGCATTTTGAAGACCCCGTACTGTTGCCCACCTTAAGACTTGTTTTCAGCAAGAATGGGACAAAATTACACCTGAAACACTTCATCACTTGGTGTCTTCAGTCCCTAAACGTCTTTTAAGTGTTGTGAAAAGGAATGGCAACATTACAAAGTGGTAAATGCTTTACTGTTCCAACTTTTGTTGAAATATGTTGCAAGAACCAAAATAGGAATTTAGTTTTTTTTTAAACAAAAACAATACAAATCATGAGGAACACATTAAATTATGTGCTGCTGTATTGTCTGCAATGAAATACAAGTCAAAGTACATTTAGAAATCACTACTTTCTTTTTTTATTTGTGTTTTCCATATTTGTCCCAACTTTTTCTGATTTGGGGTTGTATTATCAAATGCGGATGCAAGTGCAGCTGCTGTGTGAGAAGCGGAGCATTCCTGTGAGCGTAGGACAGCTTGAAGTCTTCGTCTATCAGTGATCAGCACTGAGGCTTTACATCACTTGTGCTTTACAAGTACTGCAAATAGCACGTTTGTTATCCGTTTTACAGATCTCGAAATACTTCCACACAGCCGACATGTTGGTAGTTTAAGTTGCTGGCGCTCATGCTACGTTCACGATCATCATGTGCGCCTAGTAAACACGCCTAGTAAACACGCCTAGTAAACACGCCACCCTATCGGCAAGACTCATCGGCAGAAATATTCATATCTGCCTAGCCTCCTCCTGGTTGCTTGGCAAAAGTCCACACATCGCTCAGCATTTTGCATAAAATAGCCTTCTTGTCTATTTCGGCCCCGCCTTGCTCGTGGCAGCGGCGAGCTCGCCGCTTGTCGCTGGCCAACGGCCGCTCTCGTTGAAAATGACCGGCAGCCTGCCGCTCTGTCGCTGTCTCTTGTAGCTGATGTGACTCACCCTCCAGTCACACGTGCTACAAAAGACAGCGACACGCGCTCGCTTGACGGGCGCTCCCGGGCGTGCCTAGCCAACTCCTGGTTGCTCGGCAACAGTAAACGCTACCTTCAAGCACGTCTTACAAATCACTTCAGAGGTATCGTCAAGTCACGAGAACGATGTTTTTGGATTTAAAAGTGTGTAGTTCTCGATAAAAGTAACCAAATATATGAGATAAAATGCCAAAACTTATCAGATATTTACAGAAACACGACGTTTTCAGCGTTTTCAGCCATCTTGAATTATTTTCTTCGACTCGAGCAACCACTGACGTACGTCACGCTGCCCTCACGCAGCCTTCTCTCCGATTGGCCGTCGCTTTGTCGCATCGCTCAGCATTTGCATAAAATAGCCTTCTTGTCTATTTCGGCCCCGCCTTGCTCGCGGCAGCGGCGAGCTTGCCGCTGTCGCTGGCAAATGCCCGCTCCCACTGAAAATGACCGGCAGCCTGCCGCTCTGTCGCTGTCTCTTGTAGCTGATGTGACTGTAGGGTAATAGGGCGAGTGGGGCATTCATACTTGTTTTCTGAATGGAGTTCAGGGCTGTGATGGATGCCGCGCTACTACAGTAGTATGCACCCAAAATAAACTGACTTTTTGTGTGATTTCATTTCAATGAACAGACACAAAGTATGCAGAAATAACAACATCCTGATATGTGAACGCACCGTGACAGTTCTGCTCCAACTGCGACTGAGCTACAGCAGAGAACTGCAGTTCCCAGAATGCATCGGACACACCCAAACACACGTAAACACACACTTTTCATCATCACAGCTGTCTGCCTGCCCTCCTGTCTCACCCTCGGACCTTATATCTGTCTTCACGTCACATTTATCAAACCTTCCTGTCTGTCTCTCTCTAGTCTACCTGCCCTCCTGTCTGTCTCTCTAGTCTACATGTCTGTCTCTAGTCTACCTGTCTGTCTATCTCTCTAGTCTACCTGCCCTCCTGTCTGTCTCTCTCTAGTCTACCTGCCCTCCTGTC
>CM042430.1:38865251-38877751 GCA_023631565.1 Gymnocephalus cernua
TAGTTGTGTAGGGAGCTGGTCTCTAGTTAATCTCTTCTCTAGTTGTGTAGGGAGCTGGTCTATAGTTAATCTCTTCTCTAGTTGTGTTGGGAGCTGGTCTCTAGTTAATCTCTTCTCTAGTTGTGTAGGGAGCTGGTCTCTAGTTAATCTCTTCTCTAGTTGTGTAGGGAGCTGGTCTCTAGTTAATCTCTTCTCTAGTTGTGTAGGGAGCTGGTCTCTAGTTAATCTCTTCTCTAGTTGTGTAGGGAGCTGGTCTCTAGTTAATCTCTTCTCTAGTTGTGTAGGGAGCTGGTCTCTAGTTAATCTCTTCTCTAGTTGTGTAGGGAGCTGGTCTCTAGTTAATCTCTTCTCTAGTTGTGTTGGGAGCTGGTCTCTAGTTAATCTCTTCTCTAGTTGTGTTGGGAGCTGGTCTCTAGTTAATCTCTTCTCTAGTTGTGTAGGGAGCTGGTCTCTAGTTAATCTCTTCTCTAGTTGTGTAGGGAGCTGGTCTCTAGTTAATCTCTTCTCTAGTTGTGTAGGGAGCTGGTCTCTAGTTAATCTCTTCTCTAGTTGTGTTGGGAGCTGGTCTCTAGTTAATCTCTTCTCTAGTTGTGTAGGGAGCTGGTCTCTAGTTAATCTCTTCTCTAGTTGTGTTGGGAGCTGGTCTCTAGTTAATCTCTTCTCTAGTTGTGTAGGGAGCTGGTCTCTAGTTAATCTCTTCTCTAGTTGTGTTGGGAGCTGGTCTATAGGCGACTACGCAGCTATGATGACTTCCACCTTGATATTTCAGCGCGGATGTTTACAGCCTACTGACTGGAAAACAGTTCATAATGAATGTTTAACTGAATAAACAGTCAGTAACAGTGTTTCCCACATAGACTAATGTGTGGCTGTGCGCCTCAGAATCAACAACGCCTGCCGCACGTGCATTTATACAATTTTTTTAGCGCTATTTAAAACATGCAGCGTATTGGTTCAGCAGCATATTTCCTTCCCTGCTCTCCTCCGTCTCTCTGCCACTGTGTCTGCCAGTGTGTTAACGTCAGAGTCCCGACCGACTCTCAGCAAACCAGAGATTTCTCCGCTTTAGAAAGTTAACTAGTCGTAGTTAGTTTGTGTTTCTGGGAACAGGAGATGAGCCCCTGGGCTAATGCTCCACCTGGCTGGAGAAACCCTTCTTACTTTTAGTCATTATTTGGGTAGCACATATTCTGAATGCCTTCGGCAGAATTCAAATGAGCCATTTTAATCTAGATTAATCTAGATTAATCTAGATTACAGTGCCCACCTCTAATATATATATATATATATATATATATATATATATATATATATATATATATATATATATATATGACTGTAGCTAGTCCCAAATATATATATATATATATATATAGTCCCAAGTTTATTTATTATCTGCTCGTCCAACATTAATTTTAGACACAAATGCTAATAATAAAATAATAATGGTCAACATTATGTCATTTTCTGTGAAAAACGTCACATTCTTCTCTGCACCTCATACCTGTCTCTCTTCTCTCCTGTCTGTCTGTCTCTAGTCTACCTGCCCTCCTGTCTGTCTCTCTACCCTCATATCTCACATCCCCCGCCTTGTCCACATCTTTTTATCTATTTATTTACCTGTCTCCCTGCAACACCTTGTCTTATTACCTGTCTCTGTCTCTCTGTCTCTCTGTCTCTCTCTCTCTCTCTCTGTCTCTCTCTGTGTTTTGCTGCATCAGGTTCTCTCAGCCGTTCAGTTGATAACACACTCACACACACACTGCACCCCATCCCATAATAACCACACCTAAAAGCTCCAGTGCTGCTGCTGCTGCTGCGTTCAGGATGATACCGCAGTACACTTCCATCATCAGCCTCTCCTCCATCTCTCCATCATCACCCCCATCCCTCCATCACCTCCATCCCTCCATCACCTCCATCATCAGCCTCTCCTCCATCCCTCCATCACCTCCATCCCTCCATCACCTCCATCCCTCCATCATCAGCCTCTCCCCCCCATCCCTCCGTCCCTCCGTCCCTCCATCACCTCCATCCCTCCATCATTAGCCTCTCCCCTCCATCCCTCCATCATCACCAACGTCCCTCCATCACCTCCATCCCTCCATCCCTCCATCTTACCTGCCGGCGGTGCCTTCTCTTTGCCCTCCATGATGAGGTGAGCCATTCAACTGCCTCGTCACAGATCCACGCGCCCACTTTTCCTTCCTGAAGTCTCGAGTCAACAAGCGTCGAGAGTAGAGTTGGGGGGGGGGGGGGGGGGGGCTGAAGGATCGATGTACCGGCGGGAGAGAGGAGGGAGGACAGCTGGAAGACAGCGCGCGGAGAACAACGGGAAAACACCGCGAGCCTTTACTCTAAAACCCTCCTCGCGCCGGTCTGTTTTCTGTCTTTCCCTCCTGCGGACGTTGAGTCAACGTTCTCCACGAGCCGCTGGACCTGCGCTGTGCTCGCGCTCTCTCTAGTCTGTGCTCGCGCCGTGTTGCTGCTGCTGCAGCTCACGTGACGTCATTTTTTTAAGGTGGCAGTGCGAAGGTGACGGGACGGGATGGGGGAACCTATGGGATGGATGGATGGAGGGGGGAGGGTGGGTCCGTCCCGTCCCCCCGCCGCAAGGCATCATGGGAAGCTACGCAGGAGGGAATTGAACCCCCGACACAACAGTCCAAATCAACATCATTAATAATACATTATAAAAACACAATGACACGACTCAAATTAATTAAAAATAGGCCTAGTTTGTAAGATATTATTTTTAATTTTGTTTTATATTTTTTAAATTGTATATTTATTTAAATATATATAATTAAATTTAAAATAATTAAACTGTAATACAAATTAAAAAGATTTAAATAATAATAAAAACCCTTTTTGAATTTTTGTCACTTCATATTTTTTGTTATTTTTTATTTTTTGTCACTTTTTATTTTGTCACTATTTTATTTTTGGGTCACTTTTTATTTTTTGGCAATTTTTTATTTTTGGCACTTTTTATTTTTTGACACTTTTTAATTTTTTTGGCACTTGTATTTTTTTGTCATTTTTTATTTTTTGGCACTTTTTATTTTGTCACTATTTTCTTTTTTGGTCACTTTTTATTTTTTTTGCACTTTTTATTTTTTTGGCACTTTTTTCCAGGATTGAATTTAAAATCCTCCTCCTGACCTACAAAGCTCTAAATGGTCAAGCTCCATCATATCTTGAAGATCTCATAGTACCTTACTGTCCCACTAGAGCACTGCGCTCCCAGAATGCCGAGTTACTTGTGGTTCCTAGAGTCTCTAAAAGTAGAATGGGAGCCAGAGCCTTTAGCTATCAGGCTCCACTCCTGTGGAACCAGCTCCCAGTCTGGGTGCGGGAGGCAGATACTGTCACCACATTTAAGAGTAAACTTAAGACTCTCCTCTTTGATAAAGCTTATAGTTAGGGAGTGAGGAGTTGCAGCATCTGCCTAGCCCGGCCCACCTGCTTCTCTGTCCCAGAAATGCTTGTTACTAACCTAGCCCTGAGAGCTTGCTCCCCGGAGTCTTTCTTTTCACCCAGGATGAAATCCTGGGATTAGGATGGCACCAAAATCATGGTTCCAGCTGTTGCCGTGGTTCTGCTGAAATTCCCTGCTGAAATTCCCTGCTATGCCGTGCTGCTCCCTGCGCTACTACAACCACTATTTCTAGTCACTGTTTCATTATCTATACTGTGATGCACCCCAACGGCACGTCAGTTACCACCTACCAAGAGCCTGGGTCTGTCCCAGGTTTCTTCCTAAAAGGGAGTTTTTCCTCGCCACTGTTGCACTAGTGCTTGCTCTTGGGAGAATTGTTGTTTTTTAGTAAATTATAGTGTGGTCTAGACCTACTCTATCTGTAAAGTGTCTTGAGATAACTCATGTTAAGATTTGATACTATAAATAAAATTGAATTGAAAAAGATTATGAAAAAATTATAACAGAATGTTGAAAAAAGTGACAAAAATGTAATCAATAACTGAAAAACTTTAAACAAAAAATAAGAAAACCATACAAAAAGTGCAGCAAAAAATCCACAAAGACATCGCAAAAAAGTGACAAAACCATTAGGAAATGCTTCAAAAATGTGGGGAAAAGGCATAAAAAGGTCAAAATTGTCGCAAAAAACACAAAAACATTTGAAAAATGATTTACAAAACAAAACGTGTCGTTAGGTCGACGAGAAAACAATACAAGGGTTAAATTTACATCTAAAATGTAAATGACCTTGCAGTGTATACAATATATGAAATACATATGAAATTGATAAATATATTTATTTTAGAAATTAATAATATATAGTCCTTTAATTATAAAAAATATTATTTTCGGATTCTGACAATCTCTTGGCCAGTAGAGAAGGTCTTGCTGGCCCTAACGGCCCACCTCTGATCTACAGATCGAGTCATAACAATGAATATTCTGATTCCAAACTACATAAATTATTAACCTGCACCCTGAGGCATTTTTGACAACTCATGGTCCGTCTGGTTTTATTTTCTAAAAAAAAGCTTGGAAAACATCATGTTGTGCACAGTCAATCTAAATTATGGCCATCATTGTTTTCAGGACAAACTGGGCTATTAGAATATTTGTACTACAGTGAGGTCACTTAAATGTAAAAAAGGCTGTGGGACCATAGAGACAAATAACACATACAATCATCAATAATCACACAGCAATAAAAGCTAAGCCAATCTCCTGTCTAAAATACTTCTCATATGTCTTGGGAGTCAAACAGAGAAAATATAAACATTATAACTTATAAAAAAAGTTCAGACGCTTTTGCCCACATGACATTCACTTATGCCAATAATCAAAATACTAATGCCAATATCACACACACAGGAATGTTACACAAGCATATATAGAGTTAAATACAGTGGATCAAGTATATGATGACCGTATGGCAAAAATGACAGAAAATAACGAGGGACCGGGTCACCCTCGTCATGTTAATTTGACGGGCAGAGTTATGGAATGTAGTGGTAGGCTAAGGCCCCCCGTGACACGAACTAAGCGATATGCTCTCTCTTTTATACCTCAGACTATCAGACAGCACAACAAGCACTTTAAACGTACATTTTTATATGTTTTTGTATTGTATTTATGTATTGTATAACATTGTATTCATTGTATTGTAATAGGAGGGTATGAGCACTGCAATTTCCATTTTTATGCATAAAATAAACTTGACTTTGGCTTTCAAACAAGTATCTCTCAAAACATTATGGCAAACAAAATGGATGGTTAGCATCAGAGCTAGCAGTGATCGGCGACCAAAAAAAGCATACATTATGGACTTAAAGTGCATCAATCTTGGATGTAAGAGTTTGGATTTATTGCTCAAAACCCCCCAAAAAAGGCACAAGTTCCAAGCTGGATAGAAAACTTCCTGTAGGGGCTATAAAATGGCTGTAAAATGATTCAAATATGAATTGGACATGCCATTTTTCGCTGTTTTTCATTGTATGCGACAAGCTCGGGTGGATACAGTTAACAACAGGGAGTTATCATTTTAGTTCCTGGAGATGTTCTCCTGTAAAACGTCATACACAAATATCTCCTTTTTGTTCATAAGTGTTTGTACCTGAGAATGTCCAGTCTCCAGAGTGGATCCTCCAGTCTCACTGACAACAGCTTCACTCCTGAGTCTCCTGGATGATTGTAGCTCAGGTCCAGCTCCCTCAGATGGGAGGGGTTAGAATGATGCCAGGGAAAAACAGCCTTCCTCTGAGATCAGACAGCCTGACAGACTTCAAACACACAGAACAACACACAGGAACAGGTGGAGCCATGTGGTAGTTTTATGTTTGTTTGTTGTCTAGGTACATTTTGGTCCAGATTTAAAATAAATCTTTAAAATCATCGGTGGTATTTAATTATTCAACAACAACAAAATTATGAAAAGCCCTCATGTAAAGTAATTCACTGAGTCTATTAACTACTGCCCAAGTTCATCATATCAACAGACACAAAGCTACATGTTAGCTGTTTATCAACTAAAGTTAATCAGATTTCAAATGGTTGTCAGTTGAATTGATTAATGAATCCTGACCTGAGAGTTCCCAGTCTGCAATGTGGACTCTTAAGTCCAGATGACAGATGTTTCCCCCGTAAATCCTGCAGGTCGTTGTTACTCAGGTTCAGCTCTCTCAGACTAGAGGACTGGGAGCTCACAACTGAGGACAGAGATTCACAGCTTCTCTCTGACAGGTTACAGCCACTCAGTCTGGAGAGAAGACAGAAAACAAGACAGAAAACATTTTTTTAAATGTTGAGTCTAGAATTGTGGTGTATTTAGTATATTAAATCCCTTTTCAGTTTAAATCCTTCCTGTTTCATTCTAAACAACTTGTAGATAACTAATCAAGACTTAATCAGGAAGCAAAGTCACATGATATTAAAATATAAACAATTTCTAGATCTTAGTGACAGTTCATATTTTAGGCTTTATGGCATGTTATTATAAATAAAAACAAAATACTTTGGAAACATTCAAAGATTTTCTGAAATTGTAAAATATTAGTCCTGACATGAGAAGGGTTGTTTAAATTAAATGAAGCTTAATGCTTATAGAAATATCTCAAATTAAAGACAAACAGTAACTT
Source organism: Gymnocephalus cernua (assembly GCA_023631565.1). Lineage (NCBI taxonomy): Eukaryota > Metazoa > Chordata > Actinopteri > Perciformes > Percidae > Gymnocephalus > Gymnocephalus cernua. The sequence goes on from CM042430.1 coordinate 38,871,867, forward strand.
GATCTGACCTGAGAGTCTCCAGTGTGCAGTATGAACTCTTTAGCACAACAGTGATCAGCTCCACTCCTGAATCTTGCACGTTGTTGTTACTCAGGTCCAGATCTCTCAGACTAGAGGACTGGGAGCTGAGAACTAAGGACAGAGCTGTACAAATAGCATCTGCACTTCTATCCACCAAAGCCTGCAATGAATTTGCCATTTTCTTCACTGAAAAAATTAAGAAAATTAGACAATCTGCCACTGCCTTCATATTAGGTACAGGATATGTGTTGTCTCAATGTCCACGTGAGATGACACAATTTCAAATAACCAACCAAGATAACCTGGAGGATATCATACAACATATGAAAACCTCATTGTGTTGCCTTGATATTGTACCAACTGGCTTTTTCAAAAATGTTTCGAATTGTTTGATCCCAGATCTTTTACAGATTGTAAACCCATCACTTCAAGCAGGTTTAATGGACAACTATAGGCCGATTTCAAATCTCCCATTCCTAAGTAAAATTATTGAAAAAGCTGTTTTTCTACAACTAAACAATTGTTTGTCCCTAAACAATATTTTCAATGTCTTCGAATCGGGTTTCCGACCACACCACAGCACTGAGACGGCTCTTTTAAAAATCTTTAATGATATCCACTTAAACACTGATAATGGCAAAACCACAGTATTAGTATTACTAGACCTCAGTGCTGCATTTGATACGGTAGATCATGACATACTACTAAACAGACTGGAAAATTGGGTAGGCCTGTCTGGCACAGTGCTGCAGTGGTTTGAATCCTACTTGAGGAATAGACACTACTGTGTCTCAATAGGTAACTATGCATCTGAGTATGCAAGTATGACATGTGGAATTCCCCAAGGCTCCATCCTGGGGCCTCTATTATTCAATATCTACATGCTGCCCCTTGCTAAAATAATGGAAAAAACAACATAAGCCATCACAGTTATGCGGACGACACACAAATGTATATAACCTTGTCGCCCGGAGACTACAGCCCTATACAACAACTAGCTAGGTGTATTAAACAAACCAATGACTGGATGAGCCAGAATTTCCTGAAGCTAAACGAGGAAAAAACTGAGGTGATTATTTTTGGACCTAAAAAAGAACGTTTAAAAGTCAGCGCTCAACTCGAAACAACAATAGTAAAAGCAACAAAGAAAGCCAGAAATCTTGGCGTAACTCCGAACTGAATTTTAGCAGCCACATTAAGTCAGCTTTTTACCACCTCAAGACCATATCAAGGGTGAGAGGACTAATGTGTCAACAGGATCTGGAAAAACTTGTCCATGCCTTTATCTTCAGTAGACTTCACTACTGTAATGTGGTCTTTACTGGTCTCCCTAAAAAATCTATTAGACAGCTGCAGCTGATTCAAAACGCTGCTGCTCGAGTCCTTACCAGAACCAAGAAAATGGATCACATCTCTCCTGTTCTGATGTCCTTACATTGGCTTCCTGTATACCAAAGAATAGACTTCAAAATACTTCTACTGGTCTATAAATCACTACATGGTTTAGGGCCAAAATACCTTTCAAATCTTCTGGTAAACTACGAACCGCAGAGACCTCTTAGATCATCAGATATGGGTCTGCTTACCATCCCCAGGGTCAGTACAAAAAAGGGGGAAGTTGCTTTCAGTTTCCATGCTCCATACATCTGGAACAAACAACCGATAAGCTGTAGGTCAGCTCCTACCCTTGGTATTTTCAAATCAAGGCTCAAAACCTTTCTTTTTGATACTGCCTTTTATTAACTTCTGGTTTTAACCTGCTTTAAACTAATTGATATTAAATATTTATTAGTTCAATTTCTGTATTAACTACTTTTAATTTGCTTTTAATTTGTATTTGCTTTTATTTCTATATTAAATGCTTTTAATTTGTTTTTAATTTGTAGTAACCCTTAACTGTTTTCTACTGTAATATGTGAAGCACTTTGAATTGCATTGCTGCTGAAAAAGTGCTATACAAATAAAATTGCCTTTCCTTGCCTTCATATTTCAGGCTTTATAACATGTTATTATAAATAAAAACAAAATACTTTAGAAACGTTCAAAGATTTTCTGAAATTGTAAAATGTTAGTTGTGAAATGAGAAGGGTTGTTTAAATTAAATGAAGCTTATAGTTTTTAGAAATATCTCAAATTAAAGAAAAAAAGAGTAACTTGATCTGACCTGAGAGTCTCCAGTGGGTAGTGTGGACTCTTCAGTCCAAAAGTGATCAGCTCCAGTTCTGAATCCTGCAGGTCGTTGTTACTCAGGTCCAGCTCTCAGACTAGAGGACTGGGAGCTGAGAACTAAGGACAGAGCTTCACAGCTTCTCTCTGACAGGTTACAGCCACTCAGTCTGGAGAGACAACAGGAAACAAGACAGATAACATTCGTGTTTAAATGTTGAGTCTAGACGTTTGGTATATTTAGCATATTAAATCCCTTTTCAGTTTAAATTCTTCCTGTTTCATTCTAAACAAGTTGTAGATAACTAATCAAGACTGAATCAGGAAGCAGTCACATTATACTAAACTATAAAGGATTTCTGGATATCAGCCACAGTTCATATTTCAGGCTTTATGACATGTGATTAAGAATAAAAACAAAATACTTTGGAAACTATCAAAGATTTTCTGAAATTGTATAACGTTTGTCCTTAACATAAGAAATATCTCAAATTAAAGAAAAAAAGAGTAACTTGATCTGACCTGAGAGTCTCCAGTGGGCAGTGTGGACTCTTCAGTCCAAAAGTGATCAGGTCCAGTTCTGAATCCTGCAGGTCGTTGTTACTCAGGTCCAGCTCTCTCAGACTAGAGGACTGGGAGCTGAGAACTGAGGACAGAGCTTCACAGCTTCTCTCTGACAGGTTACAGCCACTCAGTCTGGAGAGACAACAGGAAACAAGACAGATAACATTCGTGTTTAAATGTTGAGTCTAGACGTTTGGTATATTTAGCATATTAAATCCCTTTTCAGTTTAAATTCTTCCTGTTTCATTCTAAACAAGTTGTAGATAACTAATCAAGACTGAATCAGGAAGCAGTCACATTATACTAAACTATAAAGGATTTCTGGATATCAGCCACAGTTCATATTTCAGGCTTTATGACATGTGATTAAGAATAAAAACAAAATACTTTGGAAACTATCAAAGATTTTCTGAAATTGTATAACGTTTGTCCTTAACATAAGAAATATCTCAAATTAAAGAAAAAAAGAGTAACTTGATCTGACCTGAGAGTCTCCAGTGGGCAGTGTGGACTCTTCAGTCCAAAAGTGATCAGGTCCAGTTCTGAATCCTGCAGGTCGTTGTTACTCAGGTCCAGCTCTCTCAGACTAGAGGACTGGGAGCTGAGAACTGAGGACAGAGCTTCACAGCTTCTCTCTGACAGGGTCACTGTTGCACTGAGTGCTTACTCTTGGGGGATTTGTTGGTTTTTTGTAAATTATAGAGTGTGGTCTAGACCGACTCTATCTGTAAAGTGTTTTGAGATAACTCCTGTTATGATTTGATACTATAAATGAAATTGAATAGAATATTTTATTTTTTTGTCACTATTTTATTATTTTGGTCACATTTTTATTTGTTTGTTCACTTTTCATTTATTTGGCACTTTTTTATTTTGTCTCACATTTTTATTTTTAGACACGTTTTTATATTTTTGGCACTTTTTTATTTCATTTTTGTCACTTTGTATTTTTAGTACACACACACACACACACACACACACACACACACACCTTGAGCCTTGTAGAGCAGCATTAAAGTTGTTTTGTATATATAATATGATGGAGACGACGGCTTGTGGAGAGAAAACAGACAGACTCTCTGCTCCCTGAACTCAACACAATATGAAGATGAAGAAGTGAAAGACTTACGTACTCGACTGCTCTGATTGGACGGTTTCTCACGCTGCAGCTCCACCTAAAGACCTCTGGGACACCGAGACATCTTATCAGGTGTACAAGTTAAAAAGACAGACCACAAACACTCTCACAGTAACTTTATGCTTTTATTGTGAAAAGAGACAGAACTCAAAACTAAACATGACACAAGTCAACGGCATTTCTACAATCTGATGATCACAGCTTCCATCTTTAAAGGACAGGAAGTGGAAGAAGTTTACAATGTTCACGAGGAATCTGATCAATCATTCTGGATTATTTTATACAAAGTTCATTCATTAGTTCATAACAATAACCTGGAATATTTCTGTAAGTGTGATCCTGTACAGACTCAACTGATCAGGAACCAGAACCAGGAGGAGACTCTCCGTCCTACACACAACACAGAGACACTGAGGAACCAGGACCAGGAGGAGACTCTCTGTCCTACACACAACACAGAGACACTGAGGAACCAGAACCAGGAGGAAACTCTCAGTCCTACACACAACACAGAGACACTGGGGAACCAGAACCAGGAGGGGACTCTCAGTCCTACACACAACACAGAGACACTGAGGAACCAGAACCAGGAGGAGACTCTCCGTCCTACACACAACACAGAGACACTGAGGAACCAGGACCAGGAGGAGACTCTCTGTCCTACACACAACACAGAGACACTGAGGAACCAGGACCAGGAGGAGACTCTCTGTTCTACACACAACACAGAGACACTGAGGAACCAGGACCAGGAGGAGACTCTCTGTCCTACACACAACACAGAGACACTGGGGAACCAGAACCAGGAGGAGACTCTCAGTCATACACACAACACAGAGACACTGAGGAACCAGAACCAGAACCAGGAGGAGACTCTCCGTCCTACACACAACACAGAGACACTGAGGAGCCAGGACCAGGAGGAGACTCTCTGTCCTACACACAACACAGAGACACTGAGGAACCAGGACCAGGAGGAGACTCTCTGTTCTATACACAACACAGAGACACTGAGGAACCAGGACCAGGAGGAGACTCTCTGTCCTACACACAACACAGAGACACTGAGGAACCATAAGAGCAGATCCTGAACCCAGGATAGAGAGGTTGAGTGAATGTGGTGTAGAAGGTGTGGAGGTGGATCATTGAGTCAGAGGAGACTGTGTAGAAGGACAGAGAGCCAGCAGGACAGTCCACATACACTGCTACTCTACCAGAGGGGGGGGAGGAGATGGATGTTGGTCTGTTATTGTTACAGACAGAGTAACCATGTTCATCAGAGCAGAACAGACTCCAGGACTGATCATTAGCTCCAAACCAACAGTCTTTACTGTTTCCTCTCCTCCTGATTCCTCTGTAACTCACTGATATATCAACATCTCCTCTCGTCTCAACCTCCCAGTAACAGCGACCAGTCAGACCATCTCTACACAGCAGCTGAGACCAGTAGTCAAACCTCTCTGAATGATCAGGATATTTCTGATCCTCCTTCACTAATGTCACCTCCCTGTTGTTGTCAGACAGTTTGAGTTTTCTGCTCACTGTGTTTGTGTCGAGTGTGAGTTGACAGGAATCTGACGGAGAGAAGGAGACACAACACAGCTGCAGTTATTAACCAATCAGCTCTTTGATGATGACATCAGATGGTTGGATGAGTGATGTCACAGTTTGATGAATGAAATTAAAAACACACTTACACCTCCATGGACCTGGTGTCAACCATCTGACTCCAGCAGGCTCCACCCTGAAAGGAGGGGGGGGAGGCATTACATCACTGTCACACAGCTTCAATCTGATCTAATGTACGGTTGGAATTTACTCATTTATATTCATATTTGGGCTGTCAATCAATTAAAATATGTAATTCAGTTTAAAGTGTCCGATCATAAGAGAAGTTATCTCAGGACACTTTCCAGATAGAGGACGTCTAAGTCAGGATTTATGTCATAGTAAACACAACATGACATCATGACTTTGTGTAAACATACACGCCACT
>CM042430.1:38882751-39002751 GCA_023631565.1 Gymnocephalus cernua
TACGTTTGAAATCGTGATTCTTTTAGCTGGGCTCACCAGTGGGAGAACCGGGGTGAAGGTATCACGAATCACAACTCCTTTCTCCACCACAGTCTGAACCTTCGCCACATCATCCAGGAAAATAACCAAGGCCTTGTTCATACGGGATGCAGACTTCACGCTGTCAAACCCGACAACCCCCCCGACAGCATAGCTGGCCTCCTCCACAGAACAGCCCACATGCAGGGAAATCCTCACGCATGTTGGCATGTCAGCTTCTCCAGCACCGCATGGCCGCCAACCACGGGCATGATGCCCAGCTGACAACCAAACTACCGAACAAAACCCTCCACCAACTAATAACTAATAACTACACAACAAAATAAACACAGACACAACCCCAAAAACAAAGACAGAAACTCACGCGCTCCGTGAACTCACTCAGCACTCACACATCCACTCAGAGAGAGAGAGAGAGAGAGAGAGAGAGACAGAGAGAGACAGAGAGAGATAGAGAGAGATAGATATAGAAAGATAGACACAGAGAGAGAGATAGATAGATAGATAGATAGATAGATAGATAGAGAGAGAGAGAGAGAGAGAGAGAGAGAGAGATAGATAGATAGATAGAGAGAGATAGAGCCTGGAGCTAGGGAGGGTACCACAGCTCTGGAAGACATCCAGCGTGGTGCCTGTGCCAAAGACCCCTCATCCCAAGAGCCTCAACAGCTACAGGCCGGTGGCACTGACATCCCACCATGAAGACTCTGGAAAGGCTGGTCCTGGTCCATCTCTGCCCCCTGGTGAGCACATCCATGGACCCACTTCAGTTTGCCTATCAACCTGGCACTGGGGTGGATGATGCTACCATATACCTTCTCCACAAATCTCTCTCCCACCTGGAAAAGGCTAGAAGCACTGTGAGAATCATGTTCTCTGATTTCTCCAGCGCTTTCAACACCATCCAGCCAACGCTTCTGAGGGAAAAGTTGGAGCAGACGGGTGTTGACCTCCACCTCAGTGGATGGATATTGGACTACCTCACTAACCAACCTCAGTTTGTAAGGACACAGGGCTGTGTGCACAGGGGCTCCACAAGGAACTGTTCTGGCCCGTTCCTTTTCACCCTCTACACTGCAGACTTCACCTACCACTCAGGAAACTGCCACCTACAAAAGTTCTCTGATGACTCCGCTGTTGTTGGCCTCATCACAGATGGGGACGACAGGGAGTACAGAGAACTTAACAAAGACTTTGTGGACTGGTGCCAGCAGAACCACCTCCAGATCAGTGCTGGGAAAACCAAGGAGCTGGTGGTGGATTTCCGCAGGAGCAATCACTCTCCACCTCTGCCGGTGAACATCCTGGCTACGAACATTGATATGGTTAAATCATATAAGTACCTGGGTGTTCATCTGAACAATAAACTGGACTGGACTGACAACACCACAGCACTTTACAAAAAGAGCCAGAGAAGACTGTATCTGCTGAGGAGACTCAGGTATTTTGGGGTACAGGAGGCAATCCTGAGGACTTTTTATGAATCTGTGGTGGCATCAGCCATTCTCTATGGAGTGGTCTACTGGGGTAGTGGCATTGCAGTGGCAGACAGGAAAAGACTGGACAGGCTGATTAAGAAGGCCAGCTCTGTTCTTGGTTTCCCCCTTGAAGCTGTGGAGGTGGTGGGAGACACTATCCTCTGATAGTGTCTCCCACCACAGTGGCTAAATTATCCTCCATGATGGACGACTCCGCCCACCCCATGCAGGACACTCTGTCAGGACTGAACAGCTCCTTCAGTGACAGGCTGCTGCACCCATGCTGCGTCATGGAGAGATACCACAGGTCTTTCCTGCTTGCTGCTGTCAGACTCTACAATCAGCACTGCTCCCAGTAGACCACATGGAAAAAACACAAACACCAGGACTGATACAACATAAGACATACAATTAATACGTGTAATTACTGTAAATACATTTTACTATTTTACAATTTCATATTTACTCTATTTCAATATTGTTGTGTGTTTAACACTTGTCCTCTACTTTCCTCTTATCCCTTGCTGCAGCAACAGTGTGAATTTCCCCATTGTGGGATTAATGAAGGATCTTGAATCTTGAATAAAATTGGTCTAGACTTTGAAATGCAATCCATGAATTCAACGGAATCCATTAGCTATAGGCCTAATATATGCACATACACGTTTACATGGCGTTCTTAGGTCGACGGGAAGACAACACAAGGGTTGACTTTACATCTAAAAATGTAAATGAACTTGCAGTGTATACAATATATAAGATATATCTGAAATTCATGAATATATTTATTTATTTTAGAAATGAATATATAGGCCTTCGATTATAAAAATATTTTCTGATATCTTGGCCAATAGAGAAGGCCTTACTGGCCTTGACTGCCCACCTCTGATCTACAGATCGAGTCATAACAATGAATATTCTGATTAATAGTAGATGGCTTGTGGGTGAAATAATGTATAAATAATGAGGAAAATATAATTGAAGATAGAGAGCAGAAAAGACTATGTCCGCATTTACCCAATGGTTTCATTATATGAGTATCTCATAGAAAACAATGGACGCACAGTGCGAATAGGATTACGGCTGCCGGCAACACTGCCACTCTATCGTTTACAGAGACCCAACAATTCCACCAAGAGCAAGCATTTGGTGCAACGGAGGACATTTCTCTGTAGAGAAACATCAACATTAAATAACTCTCAAACACACATATATTGTGTTTTTCTGGGACTAGGTAAGAGCATTTTGAGGATTCTTTTTAACTAAGAGAGTCGGTACTCTCCCAGCACAAGAGGAATTCTGGGAAATAATTGGTCCAGACATCAGTGTATGTCTCTGATCGATCACATGGGCCATGCAGCACCAGCAGCTAATATTTTAAACCTATAGATAACTAGTCTGCCAAAAGAGTAGATTAATGCTTCATCCACACATTCTTGTTACATTGTAGAAAGCACATTGCTTTGTGCTAAGATAGGCTAAACCTGTCCTGGACCTTTCTCTGTGTAGATGAAACTTATTTGATCCTGGGATAGAGGAAAAACAAAATTCTTCAAACCACAGACAGCGCCTTTAACATACAAAGATCGGTCAAAACTACAACAATTATTAACAAAGGGGAGTTATTTTAGTTCCTGGAGATGCTCTCCTTCAAAACGTCCTACACAAATATCTCCATTTTGTATTCATCAGTGTTTGTACCTAAGAGTGTCCAGTCTCCAGAGTGGATCCTTCAGTCCCGCTGACAGTAGCCTCACTGACGGATCTCCTGGATGATTGTAGCTCAGGTCCAGCTCTCTCAGATGGGAGGGGTTGAAGCTCAGAGCTGAGGCCAGAGAAGAACAGCCTTCTTTTGAGATCAGACAGCCTGACAGACTGCAAAGACACAGAACATCACACATGAACCCTCTGTGAATACGTGGAGCCATGTGTTTGTATTATGTTTGTTTGATGTCCAGGTACATTTTGGTTAAAATAAGCTGTGGTATTTAATTATTCAAAAACAAAAGTAAACAATGAAAAATCCTCATGGAAAGTAACTCTTAGTCTAGAAATGAATAATTATATAATTAATAACCACTGCTGAAGTTGATCGTATCAGCAGACACAAAGCACATGTTTTATCAACTAAAGGTTAATCAGATTTTAAATGGGCATCAGCTGAATGGGTTAATGAATCCTGACCTGAGAGTCTCCAATGTGCAGTGTGGACTCTTCAGTACATCTGAGATCAGCTTCCCTCCTGAATCCTGCAGGTCGTTGTTACTCAGGTCCAGCTCTCTCAGACTAGAGGACTGGGAGCTGAGAGCTGAGGACAGAGCTTCACAGCTTCTCTGTGACAGGTTACAGCCACTCAGTCTGGAGAGACAACAGGAAGGAAACAAGTTATTATATTTGAACTCCTTTGAAATCAAACCCTCTCATGTAATAAAGTGATTATACAACAACGGTTGCCAACTACTTAAAACTTATAATCAAACTGTATTCATATTGTGGGGCAATTTACTCCCAAAATAAAGAAAAGCAACAGAGAAGACTTGTAGTCCCTCCCTGTTAAACGTTAGTTTAAGTCATCTTAAGCTAATGTTAGTTTTGTAACAGTAGAGATCGTGGAATTTTCCAAAACGTAATAACTAACACACATATAACCACAAAAATGATTGGCTAACTTAATATGTTTATAAAAAAAGTATCTACTAAAAAATATTTTTTTTCAGGGATAGATTTAGCTACTATACGTCCGCAAACTTCATTATTGATGTGTCAGTGGCACATCTTATCTGATCCAAACAGCTGATGTGATCCAAACAGCTGATGTGATCCAACAGCTGATATAATCCAAACTATTCCAGTAACAGTTAACTCCAGAGTGTAAAAATGTTGTTTCATCCAATAATTAACTTCTCATCCTTTTCCAACCATTCATCCAAACTAAGTCTGCCATATTAATCAACATTAACAACAAAACAATCCATTGTATGAATGTTGTAGGCCAATGTTACTGTTTTGGATTCAGCCCTGGAAGTTATAATGTTGCCATAGAAATGGTGGAGTAATATTGTATGTGATTCAGCAGGTGTGCTCAAATGGCTCTGGGTGTGCTGTCATGCTCATTTGAGTATTTTCAAATTGTCGACCAATCAGGCTGTCTGGTTGGATCTACTTGTTGTACAATAAGGAATAAACAAATGTCCAGTAATCAAAGTCACATGATATTATAATATAAATTACTTCTGGATCTCAACCACAGTTCATATTATATTCTTTATGAAGTGATTCTAAATCAGAATTAAATACTGTGTTTTGAAAGATTATTGTTCTTCATCTGACCTTAGAGTCTCCAGTGTGCAGTGTGGACTCCTCAATCCAACAGAGATCAGCTTCACCCCTGAATCCTGCAGGTTGTTGTTAATCAGGTCCAGCTCTCTCAGACTAGAGGACTGGGAGCTGAGAACTGAGGACAGAGCTTCAGAGCTTCTCTCTGACAGGTTACATCCACTCAGTCTGGAGAGACAACAGGAAGCAAACAGTATATTTGTATTTAACTCCTGTTGAAAGATAGCATATTATTTATTAATGAATAAATCCCACTTACAGAGCTTTGTTGGAGGCTTTGACCACTGGCAGGAGCCTCAGAAGAGCCTCCTCTGAAGCAGAGTATTTCTTCAGGTCAAACACGTCCAGATCTTTTCCTGATGACAGTAAGATGAAGACCAGAGCTGACCACTGAGCAGGAGACAGTTTATTTGTGGAGAGACTTCCCGAACTCAGGGATCGTTGGATCTCCTCCACTAGAGAATGATCATTCAGTTCATTTAGACAGTGGAACAGATTGATGCTTCGCTCTGCAGACAGATCCTCACTGATCTTCATCTTGATGTAGTTGACTGTTTTCTGAATGGTGTCTGATCTACTTCCTGTCTGTGTCATCAAACCTCGTAGGAGAGTCTGATTGGTCTGCAGTGAAAGACCCAGGAGGAAGCGGAGGAACAAGTCTAGGTGTCCATTTGAACTCTGTAAGGCTTTGTCCACAGCACTCTGATGGAGACGTTTTACTTTAGGTTTGACTCTGAAGACGTTAGGCTGCCGGGACGTTGATTGTTCTTCTGACAGCAGGTTGACTCCAGAGTTGATGAATGTCAGATGGACATGAAGAGCAGCCAGAAACTCCTGAACACTCAGATGGACGAAGCAGAACACGTTGTCCTGGTACAGTCCTCTCTCCTCTTTAAAGATTTGTGTGAACACTCCTGAGTACACTGAGGCTGCTGTGATATCGATGCCACACTCTATCAGGTCTGATTCATAGAAGATCAGGTTGCCTTTCTGCAGCTGCTCAAAAGCCAGTTTTCCAAGAGACTCAATCATCTTCTTTGTCTCTTTATTCCAGTTTGAATCGGTCCCAGCTTCTCCACCGTATTTGATGTTCTTCACTTTGGACTGAACCACCAGGAAGTGGATGTACATCTCAGTCAGGGTCTTGGGCAGCTCTCCTCCCTGTCTAGTCTTCAACATGTCTTCCAGAACTGTAGCAGTGATCCAGCAGAAGACTGGTATGTGACACATGATGTGGAGGCTTCGTGATGTCTTGATGTGGGAGATGATTCTGCTAGCCTGTTTCTTGTCTCTGTATCTCTTCCTGAAGTACTCCTCCTTCTGTGGGTCAGTGAACCCTCTGACCTCTGTCACCATGTGAACACACTCACCAGGGATCTGATTGGCTGCTGCAGGTCGTGTGGTTATCCAGAGGCGAGCAGAAGGAAGCAGTTTCCCCCTGATGAGGTTTGTCAGCAGCACACCCACTGAGGTGGACTCTGTAACATCAGTCAGGATTTTAGTGTTGAGGAAGTCCAGAGGAAGTCGACACTCATCCAGACCGTCAAAGATGAAAACAACCGGGAACTCTTCAAATCTGCAGATTCCTGCTTCTTTGGTTTCACTAAAGAAGTGATCAACAAGTTCCACCAAGCTGTAGTTTTTCTCTTTCAGCACATTCAGCTCTCTGAAAGTGAATGAAAATATGAACTGGATGTCCTGGTTGGCTTTGTCTTCAGCCCAGTCCAGAGTGAACTTCTGTGTTAAGACTGTTTTCCCGATGCCAGCCACTCCCTTTGTCATCACTGTTCTGATTGGTTCATCTCTTCCAGGTGGGGCTTTAAAGATGTCTTCTCGTCTGATTGTTGTTTCTGTTCTGTTTGGTTTCCTGGATGCTGTTTCAATCTGCCTGACCTCATGTTCTTCATTGACCTCTGCAGTCTCTCCCTCCATGATGTAGATCTCTGTGAACATCTGATCGAGAACGGTTGGGTTTCCTGCTTTAGCAATCCCCTCAAACACACACTGGAACTTCTTGTTTAGGTTAGATTTGAGTTTACGTTTACAAACTCCAGCAGAACTTCCTGAATGAATACATAATAAAAAAGCTCATTAAGTAATTTTGTAATTAAAACAGGAACATACTTTGACCCTTCTCTGGAGACATTAATAAACATCTCATTAATTCAGCAAGTTAAATCTTTAGAGAAATCCTCTTACTGCTCTGCAGACGGTCAGCCAGGTCGTCCTGCTTCATTCTCCTCAGGAAGTGCAGTGTGATTTTCAGAAATGCCTCTCTGCTCCTCCTCTGCTCTTCATCCTCACCCTCACTCTGACTCTCTGAGCATTCTGGGTAATCTGGACTCAGAAGCTTCTGGATCTTCTTCAGCTCGTTCTTCACAAAGGTGACAATGTTCTCCTCCAGCAGCTGGAACAGAAGATTATATGAATGACACAATCAAACTGAAATCAGACAGACTGACAACCCACTGGCCTGAAAAGTGCAGGATGGAGATTATTGTGAACAGAATAGATGTAAAAATTGTTGTTGTACATGTACAGACCATAAATATGGAGTCCAGCTGTGTTAGTTGCTGCTGGGCAGACTGACCACTGGGAACCTCTGAGCTCTCCTGGTCCACTCTGTGGAGGAATCAGGAAGAATCAGCTCACATCATGTCTGTCCACACAGAGACAAACACAAGGTAAAGGTCCTGTGACTTAAAATGTTGATTACAACATTCAATCAGATGGTTTCCGATGACATGAAAGTGTTGGTGGTACTGCTGACCCCACTGTGAATCAACAGAAAGAACTAAGAAGAAGCAGACTGGTATCATGATGCCAGGAGGTCTGCAGCTTCTGTGTTCATGGAAACAAATATTTGTAGGTGAAAAAACCTTCTGTTAGCCTCAAAAGGATTTTGACAAAACTATCAGCCAACTCAGGAAACGGAAGCAGAGCTTAGATGGCCTGTTTGTAGTCGGGGAGAACTGCTGACCTGGACTGAGGATACGGTTGGATGGTGGTTCCCTTTTTTTAATCCCCCTTATTTACTTCTGATCTGACATCCAACTGGCAAACCCAGATCCAACATTTGGGAAGAATTTTGCCATTCATTATTTTTAGCCCGGATTTAAAATGCTTTATAATGGGGCTAAAACAGTTAAAGAAGTGGACCAACAGATCCCGTTGCTCTGGACGGAGACCAGTGAAGTCTATTAGAAGCACTTTCCCGGTGATGGCTGAGCGTTACTGCGCAGCCTCAAACTGAGCTTCATGACGTAGATGTGACGTGAGCAACGTGTCTGAACGTTGTAAGTCTTCTGGTAGCTGTGCCAAGAGAAATCTCAATCATTCCCAATCTATCAGAGACGGAGAGCGTAGGTATATGTAAGGAGATAACATAGGCACAGGCTAATTATTGATAACTAAAATGCTAGTTAACATTAGTAATTAAACTAAACAGCTAATGTAAGTCCAAACTGCCTGCGAGCTTCTCCTGTACTATACGGTAATTCCTCTACTATGAGACAGTAAGTCTCGTGGTTATGACCCAACCGTTAGCCTATTTTTATAAAAACGTCTGCTACGGAGCCATAACGTGAGGTACAAGGCAACGGAGCCTTTTATACATTGTCGTGTTTCTTTAGAAATAAACAACGGACAAATAAAGTCTTTAAACGCTTCAGATGTAAAGTTATTGGCTGTCAAAGTGACGCCAAAATGAATGGCAGTCAATGGGATGCTAACGGGGGGTGATGGCTTGGTAGCATCAAAATGGCGCCATAGCGGCTTCACTCTGTGGAGCTGCTATGGCCCACTTGGCTAAAACACCAGATAACTGGACCAAACCACGTCCAATATTAAATTGACATCTACCGTTGAAGACTGGTCTTAATGGACAGCTTTCAGATGTGAGAATATAAATAAATGTTAAGAAGAAAGATGCTGAAAATAAATTTTAAAACTTCTCTGGATACATGAAAGTTAAAACATGAATCAGCAATATTATAATAATATTAACAGCATACCTCTTTTCAGAAGAGGGTTGTTGACCTTTGAACTCAATAAAACGATCATGTGACCAGTCGCTCTTGAAGGACACACAGCTGGGTTCAGGTCCAGGTTCAGGTCCAGGTCCAGCAGAGTCTGGTCTATGATGGATCCTGTTACACAGAGAGTGAGACCAACAGGAATGGAAATTCACTTTTTTAATATTCAGAAACAAAAACTGCTGGAGATACACGGAGCAACTAAAACCAGATTAACACAAAGAAGTTCAATAAACTATTCAAAAAACTGGGTTAAAAATATGAAACACCAGAGAATATATTGGACCAAACCAGATCCAATATTCACCTAAAGTCAAGAGTTGAAGACTGGTTTAACTGGACAACTTTGAGATGTAAACAGATAAATATATGTGAAGAAGAAATATGCTGAAAATAAACTTCTCTGGATACATACATGTTAAAGTTGAATCAGTAATATTATAATATTAACAGCTTACCTGTTTTCAGCAGACGGTTGCTGACCTTTAAAATTAATATAGAAATCATGTGACCGGTCACTCTTAAAGGACACACAGCTGGGTTCAGGTTCAGGATCAGGTTCTGGTTCAGGAGACTCTGGTCTCTTCTGGGTCCTGATAGAAAAAAACATTTATTGAGGGTCACATGTTCAGGTAAAGTTTCCCTGCATAAAATATAAGATTAATATTAACGTGTCTGTAGGCCTAATTATTAACAAATAAATGACAATAATGCTTCAGTTTCTATCCAAAACTCTTTTTTTAAATCAGAATTAAAACAAATGTAAATATAATATTTCAAAATGTTGTCTAAATAGAAAGATATTTTGAGTAAGACAGGAATTTATTTTGCAAAAATATTCTCATTTCAGTCATCAAATACCATAATTTCTTTCCACAAAATTACAAAAAACATTTTATTTGAAGGAGTGTGCATGAGACTGACACAAACCAACACAGACAGGAAGTAGTTCCATCCAATGAGACTCGTTCCAGTTTGCTGGATGTTCACAACTCACCTCAATCTTCTTCTTAACATTTCTATTTCCCTTTCCATTGTGATTCTCTCCTTCTGCCATTCAAGTCTCTCCATCAATCCTCTCTCCTCCATTTCTATTCTCCTCTCCCTTACAGGTCTTTTTTTAAAGTAGTGGTGTCTCCATGGACCAGACAGTCTTCATGGACACACAGCTGGGTTCAGGTTCAGGTCCAGCAGGGTCTGGTCTCTGATGGTCCTGTTAGGAGAGGAAGACCACATCTTAATCTCCAGAACCAGAAGCTGCTGGAGAAACTAGAAGCTATCAAGTAGGAAATAAAGTCTGAAGCTCTTCACTGAATGATTTCTGCTCTCTGCTCATCCTGCTCTGTCATTCATTCTCTTTCTGGGAGAATAGGAACATTGGAAAGACTCCAGGACTAATGTCATCTTTCTGTCCTCTAATGGAGACAAGACTCCAGGACTAATGTCATCTTTCTGTCCTCTAATGGAGACAAGACTCCAGGACTAATGTCATCTTTTAGTCCTCTAATGGAGACAAGACTCCAGGACTAATGTCATCTTTCTGTCCTCTAATGGAGACAAGACTCCAGGACTAATGTCATCTTTCTGTCCTCTAATGGAGACAAGACTCCAGGACTAATGTCATCTTTCTGTCCTCTAATGGAGACAAGACTCCAGGACTAATGTCATCTTTCTGTCCTCTAATGGAGACAAGACTCCAGGACTAATGTCATCTTTCTGTCCTCTAGTGGAGACAAGACTCCAGGACTAATGTCATCTTTCTGTCCTCTAATGGAGACAAGACTCCAGGACTAATGTCATCTTTCTGTCCTCTAATGGAGACAAGACTCCAGGACTAATGTCATCTTTCTGTCCTCTAATGGAGACAAGACTCCAGGACTAATGTCATCTTTCTGTCCTCTAATGGAGACAAGACTCCATTATGACAATCAATCTCACCTTTCTGTCCTGTGTAGACTGTAAAACAATGACATGAAGACACTTCTCCTCCTCCATACATCACTACAACAGCAACAGAGGCATTTATGTCACTACATTTTATTCTGAAAGGTCCCAGAGGAAACAGTAGAGTCCTGTTGTGTCTGACTTTACGCTGGTGGAGACGACAGTTTCAGCAGGAGAAAGGAAATAACTAGAGGCCATCTTAGAGAAAGGTTCAGATCTGTTGTTGTCAGTGTGTGTTTGTTCTTCCTTTGTCCTGTGAATGCAACACGAGGCACTTTCCACACGTCTATGGTTAATAGTGCTTTTGGTTAAACACACACACACACACACACACACACACACACACACACACACACACACACACACACACACACACACACACACACACACACACACACACACACACACACACACAAAATAAGCTTCTCCTTTACCGCCTTTAGAAATGAGTTCAAACACTTTCATTATGATTAACTTTCTCTGAAACAAAACAGAATTCAAACGGTGCCACATGATGTTTAAAGAGTTTACTGAAATATATATACTGAAGTATATTTGAAACTCTTCCTCCCCCCCCCCCCCTCGTGGGGAAAAGCTTCTCTTCTTTAGTGTTTTTGCTGCTAAACTGGAAGTGTCCGATGTGTTTATCATAAGAAATAAAGGATCTCCTGTATAAGACAGTAACACTTCCAGACACACACACAACATGGAGGAAGATCTTTTTTAATTCATCACAAGTCCAGTTGTGTTGGTTTCTCTGCAGCTTTCTGCTCTTAAACTAAACTAAACTAACCACAGCTTGAGTTCACGAGTCAAACGTTACAGACAGACGAGTTAAATTACCTTCAGCTGGAGCTTCACACAGAGAGAAACAGCTGAGACACAAACTGTCTCTGAACAAAAGTGGAAGTAAACTTTAAACAGGAAACCAGAGGAAACGCCCAGAGAGGCTCAGCATGACCAGATTTAGGGAATAATGAATGGCCCTTCTGACAGTTAACATGTAATAACACATGTAATAGAGTTGTTTTTAAATCTAAAGCATGTTCTGATTATATCAGAGGATGACGGGTTGAGACTACACACAGACTCCAGGGTGTTTAAAGGTCAGATATGTAAAACATTTACTGTAATAAATCAAAAAATGACCCCAATGCATCATCAGATATTAAGGAAACATGCTAAGTTGAAATACTATCTTCTCTGACAACCATGCTAATGTCAGTATTTCCTCCTTTTGAAATTTCCCTTCCGTGACGGAATTTATGTTTATGTTTTGGTCTGTGTGTTGTTATCAACTGGCCAGTTTAACAGCCAGGCCGGGTTGCCAGATATATACCTGTAAACAGGTAAACCAGCACGCTGCAGCTGTAACGTTGCGGTGAGTTATTAGTATTTTTTTATTAGTATTTTCCCGTAAATCTCCCGTATTTTAACCCGTATCATAGTGTAATATCATAGATGCTGTCCCTAGGCTTTGTATTTACAGTAGTATTATATTTTTCTCTGCATTCATGCAGCCCACTCCCAGAACCCAGCCTGGTTAATGATGATGACGTATTTATGTTTTGAGTTTTGAGACCTCCGACGGCGGCACCTTGCTAAAGAAACAACAAACCGTCCGTGTCCACACGTCACTGGTGCTTGTTGGAGGACGCCACCGCTGTTTTAAACAGGTAACAGAAAGCTCAACACAGCACTGAAAAAGAGATTTAAAAAAGCAGAGCTCTAGAAAGTGACGCGACCAGATTAACTTTGAACTAAAACGCCAAATGAAGACGGTGAGACGGGTAAGCTAAGCTAGTCAGGAGAAGAGCAGGATGCTAGCGGTCTGGCTAAACAAGACAACGCTGCCTGATAACCAGTGTTTATGTTTATGAATCAAACTTTTTCTACTAGTCCAGTTTGCTGCTATCAACCTAACAACCAGAACTCCAGTTTGGACAGGTAGCGTTGCTCATTGACTGAATAGTATAAGAATTAATAAGAGTGTGGTGTAGACCTGCTCTATATGAAACATGCCCTGGGATAATTAATGATGCCAGATGATGATCACTACCATAATGAAACTGACTTGACTTGATCAGAAAGCTTTGTAAAAAGGGGAGATTTGTGCTGAGAGTTATGATAATTAATAAAATGTGATTTATTGTCAGAAGCAGAGCCAGTAGTGTACATTAGAGATATCTGCTGTCAGTCTGAGGCTCATCTACTGTCAGCTGGTGGATCACAGTGTGTGGACAAGCAAACATGATCACATTAGTTACAGTAGAATCACTTGTTATGCCCAAATATTACTTGTGACCCATTATGCCTTTATCCTCAAAATGATGATAGTAAATATACAAAGCACAAGACTGACAGGGAAGAGAAAGTTATATGAAATATTATTCAAAGGAAAAAAATAGATTATGGTGTCATTGGAAAGTGCAATACAAGGTATCTTGTTCTTTATTTAATTTCACGTTTTTGGATATCTGTGATTACTTATTTGCACAGAAAACAGATTGTGATATTGTTGAACATCATTGGGTTGTTGTAAAGATGTTAACTTCTCTAATGAATCGACATTGTGAAGCAACACTTGGAAATAGTGATATTTTACAACAATACACTGAACTGCGAGGCTGTATAGAGTACGGCGCTACTGCAGACTCATATACTGAGGTTTGGATTACATTTGTTTGTGAAGTAAATAAAGTGGGCCGGTCTAAGGCCTGAAACTCCAGGGCTGAAAATGAGTCCCACTCCGGTCCTGAATGAAAATAAAATGTAAATGTAAAAACAAGCAATGTTATAAATTGTAAATGTTTTCAGCATTCTGCATCAAGTGGTGATTTTAGCTTTCTTGTACACCTGTCTGAAAATGTACGGGACACTGGAGCTCGGTTGGGGGGGGGGACGGCTCGCGGGGGGCGCCGGAAAATTTCCCTTATTTTCAAATCCAAAACTTGACAGGTATGCACTATACAATACTTAATATAATACTAGATTACAATAACAGTAATGTTATCTCCACATAACAATATCTCCGTTGGCTGTTCTTCAGAGGAACGTTTATATTATATCTCGCCTTTATACTCATATAACACATACATTACATGGGAGTATCTGTCAGTTTTACTAATATACAGCCTACTGAAGTAAATAATACATTCTGTTTTAAAAAATGAATAAATGTTAATCTTAATGAAATAAAAAGTGTTTATTGATTATGTATTACACAATGAATACATGAAATGTAATCAAATGTAGTTTAAAGAGTGGGGTGAGTGTGTGAGATAAAAACACAGAAATGAAACTACTAAAATGTGTAAACATGTTTTAATGTGTGAATGTGTCTGGTGGCGCTCTGCTTGTAGTTCCTGCTGATGTCACCAGAGGGCGCCATGACGTCACCACCAGCTCAGAGATGCTGGTTCTGAATGGAGACCAGAGATCTACTGGTTCTGAATGGAGACCAGAGGTCTACTGGTTCTGAATGGAGACCAGAGGTCTACTGGTTCTGAATGGAGACCAGAGGTCTGCTGGTTCTAAATGGAGATCAGAGGTCTACTGGTTCTGAATGGAGATCAGAGGTCTACTGGTTCTGAATGGAGACCAGAGGTCTACTGGTTCTGAATGGAGACCAGAGGTCTGCTGGTTCTGAATGGAGACCAGAGGTCTACTGGTTCTGAATGGAGACCAGAGGTCGACTGGTTCTGAATGGAGACCAGAGGTCTGCTGGTTCTGAATGTAGACCAGAGGTCTACTGGTTCTGAATGGAGACCAGAGGTCTGCTGGTTCTGAATGGAGACCAGAGGTCTACTGGTTCTGAATGGAGACCAGAGGTCTACTGGTTCTTGTGTGGAAGGAAATAGTTCAACTTTGGTCCTGAGGATGTTTTCATGTGGAATAAGACGAGGAGATTTAGAAGAGCATCGAGCTACGACTTCATTCTGAGGAAACTACAACATTTACACTAATATACTAATATATCTGATATACTAATATATCTGATATACTAATATATCTAATATATTAAATATATCTGATATACTAATATATCTGATATACTAATATATCTGATATACTAATATATCTGATATACTAATATATCTGATATACTAATATATCTAATATATCTGATATACTAATATACTAATATATCTGATATACTAATATATCTGATATACTAATATATCTGATATACTAATATATCTGATATACTAATATATCTGATATACTAATATATCTGATATACTAATATATCTGATATACTAATATATCTAATATATCTGATATACTAATATATCTAATATACTAATATATCTGATACACTAATATATCCGATACACTAATATATCTGATACACTAATATATCTGATATACTAATATATCTGATATACTAATATATCTGATATACTAATATATCTGATGTACTAATATATCTAATATACTAATATATCTGATATACTAATATATCTAATATACTAATATATCTGATGTACTAATATATCTGATATACTAATATATCTGATATACTAATATATCTGATGTACTAATATATCTAATATACTAATATATCTGATATACTAATATATCTAATATACTAATATATCTGATGTACTAATATATCTGATATACTAATATATCTGATATACTAATATATCTGATATACTACTATATCTGATGTACTAATATATCTGATATACTAATATATCTAATATATCTGATATACTAATATATCTGATATACTAATATATCTGATATACTAATATATCTAATATATCTGATATACTAATATATCTGATGTACTAATATATCTGATATACTAATATATCTGATGTACTAATATATCTAATATACTAATACATCTGATATACTAATATATCTGATATACTAATATATCTGATATACTAATATATCTGATATACTAATATATCTGATATACTACTATATCTGATATACTAATATATCTGATATACTAATATATCTAATATATCTGATATACTAATATATCTGATGTACTAATATATCTGATATACTAATATATCTGATGTACTAATATATCTGATATACTAATATATCTGATATACTAATATATCTGATATACTACTATATCTGATATACTAATATATCTAATATACTAATATATCTGATATACTAATATATCTGATATACTAATATATCTGATATACTACTATATCTGATATACTAATATATCTGATATACTAATATATCTAATATATCTGATATACTAATATATCTGATGTACTAATATATCTGATGTACTAATATATCTGATGTACTAATATATCTGATGTACTAATATATCTGATGTACTAATATATCTGATATACTAATATATCTGATGTACTAATATATCTGATATACTAATATACTAATATATCTGATGTACTACTATATCTGATATACTAATATATCTGATATACTAATATATCTGATATACTAATATACTAATATATCTGATATACTAATATATCTGATATACTACTATATCTGATATACTACTATATCTGATATACTAATATATCTGATATACTAATATATCTGATATACTAATATATCTGATATACTAATATATCTGATGTACTAATATATCTGATATACTAATATACTAATATATCTGATGTACTACTATATCTGATATACTAATATATCTGATATACTAATATATCTGATATACTAATATACTAATATATCTGATATACTAATATATCTGATATACTAATATATCTGATATACTAATATATCTGATATACTAATATATCTGATATACTAATATATCTGATATACTAATATATCTGATATACTAATATATCTGATGTACTAATATATCTAATATACTAATATATCTGATATACTAATATACTAATATATCTGATATACTAATATATCTAATATACTAATATATCTGATATACTAATATATCTGATATACTAATATATCTGATATACTAATATATCTGATATACTAATATATCTGATATACTAATATATCTGATATACTAATATATCTGATATACTAATATATCTGATATACTAATATATCTGATGTACTAATATATCTAATATACTAATATATCTGATATACTAATATACTAATATATCTGATATACTAATATACTAATATATCTAATATACTAATATATCCGATATACTAATATACTAATATATCTGATATACTACTATATCTGATATACTAATATATCTGATATACTAATATATCTGATATACTAATATACTAATATATCTGATATACTAATATATCTGATATACTAATATATCTGATATACTAATATATCTGATATACTACTATATCTGATATACTAATATATCTGATATACTAATATATCTGATATACTAATATATCTGATATACTAATATATCTGATATACTAATATATCTGATATACTAATATATCTGATATACTAATATATCTGATGTACTAATATATCTGATATACTAATATATCTAATATATCTGATATACTAATATATCTGATATACTAATATATCTGATATACTAATATATCTGATGTACTAATATCTGTGAATGCAGGACTGTAGACGTGAGAAGTGTTTTCTCTCCACTGTCTCACCAGATGTTGCTGAGAGTGGTCTACACCTCCTCTATTAGTAGAGGGTCCTGGTTAGGGGGGGACACTAGTTCCTCATAGTTCCATATTAGTTGATTTAGTTAGAGAAGAAAAGAGCTGAGTCATGTTATCTCCACATCAGTCGTGTCAGTGAAGAGACCGACTGACACCAACTGCTGCAGACAGATTTCTGATCTTCAACACAAGAGTCCTCAACACTTTCTCAGGAAACAACAAGTGAAGTAGAAACTGTCATAAGGGGCACAGGGGATAGAGGACCCAGATGCAGGGGACAAGGAGGCAGGCAAAAAGAAGAGTGTCTAAAGGGAGGGTTGAACTCACGGATTTATTAAAACAAAAAAACAACTGTAGACAAAAAATATACACAGGGCACAGGAACACAACAGGAAACACACAAACATAACAGGCAACAGAAATAGAACAAAATACATAGCAAAAAACTGAAACCATAACAGACACATTATATTAGTCACGTTTTCACAAAATGTTGCTACTTTTTTCAGAGGTTTTGTTGCTTTTTTGGAATAATCTGACACAATGAGACAGATTTATTATCACATTGATGACATGTTACTGCAGTAAAAGTACTAATAGACATGTTACTGCAGTAAAAGAACTAATAGACATGTTACTGCAGTAAAAGTACTAATAGACATGTTACTGCAGTAAAAGTACTAATAGACATGTTACTGCAGTAAAAGAACTAATAGACATGTTACTGCAGTAAAAGTACTAATAGACATGTTACTGCAGTAAAAGTACTAATAGACATGTTACTGCAGTAAAAGAACTAATAGACATGTTACTGCAGTAAAAGTACTAATAGACATGTTACTGCAGTAAAAGTACTAATAGACATGTTACTGCAGTAAAAGTACTAATAGACATGTTACTGCAGTAAAAGAACTAATAGACATGTTACTGCAGTAAAAGTACTAATAGACATGTTACTGCAGTAAAAGTACTAATAGACATGTTACTGCAGTAAAAGAACTAATAGACATGTTACTGCAGTAAAAGTACTAATAGACATGTTACTGCAGTAAAAGTACTAATAGCCATATTACTGCAGTAAAAGTACTAATAGACATGTTACTGCAGTAAAAGTACTAATAGACATGTTACTGCAGTAAAAGTACTAATAGACATGTTACTTTAGTAAAAGTACTAATAGACATGTTACTGCAGTAAAAGTACTAATAGACATGTTACTGCAGTAAAAGTACTAATAGCCATATTACTGCAGTAAAAGTACTAATAGACATGTTACTGCAGTAAAAGTACTAATAGACATGTTACTGCAGTAAAAGTACTAATAGCCATATTACTGCAGTAAAAGTACTAATAGACATGTTCCTGCAGTAAAAGTACTAATA
The DNA here is from genome assembly GCA_023631565.1 of Gymnocephalus cernua. Taxonomy (NCBI): domain Eukaryota; kingdom Metazoa; phylum Chordata; class Actinopteri; order Perciformes; family Percidae; genus Gymnocephalus; species Gymnocephalus cernua. The sequence goes on from CM042430.1 coordinate 38,901,580, forward strand.
GACATGGTACTGCAGTAAAAGAACTAATAGACATGTTACTGCAGTAAAAGTACTAATAGACATGTTACTGCAGTAAAAGTACTAATAGCCATATTACTGCAGTAAAAGTACTAATAGACATGTTACTGCAGTAAAAGTACTAATAGACATGTTACTGCAGTAAAAGTACTAATAGCCATATTACTGCAGTAAAAGTACTAATAGACATGTTCCTGCAGTAAAAGTACTAATAGACATGGTACTGCAGTAAAAGTACTAATAGACATGTTACTGCAGTAAAAGTACTAATATACATGGTACTGCAGTAAAAGTACTAATAGACATGTTTTTTCAGAGGTTTTGTTGCTTTTTTGGAATAGTCTGACAATTTCTTTCCTTTTTTCTGATATTTTAGCCCAAAGTCCCCAGAGGCAGCCGGTTGGTAACTTATCTTCATCAGAGCAGCTGGAAATGATGATCGCATTTCATTGGACAATTCTGTTATATAATGACAATAAAGCTGAACCTTGAACCTTGTAGCAGAAACATTAGAGACACACACACACACACACACACACACACACACACACACACACACACACACACACACACACACACACACACACACACACACACACACACACACACACACACACACACACACACACACACCTTGAACCTTGTAGAGAGACATTAGAGTTGTGTTGTGTCTATAATATGATGGAGACGACGGCTTGTGAAAGGAAATAAAGATCAGCTGTTTGATTCCAATAAATCACCAACATGGAGATTTATCTTCAACACGAGAGTCGTCCAAACTTTCTCAGGAAATAAGAAGTGAAGTAGAAACATTAGATTTAACATTACAGAGCCAGAAACTAACCTGAAGAGACCAAAGACTAACGTGTTGTTAAAGTACCAAACAGAAACTTACACTTTCTTCACACAGTCCAAAGAGTTGATGAAGAAGAGTTGATGAAGAAGAGTTGATGAAGAAGAGTTGATGAAGAAGAGAGTCACTCTTCCCTGGAATGAGTCACAGCTCCACCTGTCAGGAAGCAGGCAGGAAGGGCTGCAACAGGAGATTTTCACAATAAAAGTACATTTGGACTGCTGTTGATGCTCCGTTACTGACTGACAGATTTAATGACTGTAGACACTGATTCTCATTACACAAGCTGGACATGTTTACTAAGATATGAAATCCACCTACCCTATCCCTCTCCCCCCTCCCTCCCTCACCCCCTCTCTCCCCCTCTGTCCTCCAGGATGAAGCCACTTTCTGGCAGAAGGAGCTACAGGAACTTAAGGGCTTGGTTTTCCAGTCCCCAGTGCCCAAACCACCTCAACCCACTGCATCACCTGTTTACTCACCTGTTCAGCCTCAGGAGACAACGGCCCCCCCACGGTCTTTTGCCCGGGAAAACGAAAAGGTTAACACTTCACACAAACTTGAAACACCAACAAATGGTTCCCTCAAACACCACCATCCTCAAAAAGACATTGGTAACTGGAGGTTTGTTGCTAACAGAAAATGTGTGGTTATGGGAGATGCTAATGTATCCAGACTCCCACCCCTGAACCACCCAGACCTACAAGTGGATTGCTTCCCTGGAGCCACTTTCTGGCATGCAGAGAACATTTTGTCTGAAACTGAGTGCTCTACAGCAGTTCAGGTTCTGGTGTTATCTTTTGGCCTGGACAGCAGGTCGCAGAACGTTAATTCAACCACCATCACTCAGCTCCAACGGGCGGTTGAAATGGCCAAATTGGCTTTTTTTCCCCCAAGTTCGGATTGTTATCCCTGAAATAAACTTCTCCAGAAAACTGCCAAAACAGGAACAGGAAAACCTCAGGCAACTGAACCAACTCATTGTCAGGAACTATTACTATATTCCACAACTCACCAAAGCTTGCTTTTCCACACAGAAAAACCACATTGACTGGACTAGATCTACAGCAGAACACACGCTCAACAACTGGGAACAGTTCATCACAACAATGTTCGATTAAATACAGTCTTCCACACATGGAGATTTAAAGGCTGTTGAGGTACTTTGAACAATTCACAATGTGATAACATGACTTTCTCCCCTTTATTAGGTACTCCAGGAAGATACACTATAAGGTTTGATTAAACAGACATAAAAGAATACTAGGAGACTCACCAAAGAGAGCACAATAATTATAATTATATATAAATAAGAAGAAACACACATTGGCTGTTTATTACTTTATGTACCACTATGGGGCGCTGTTCCCCCATTGATAATATGGGTTATAATCCAACTATTCATTATGGTTTTAAAACAACAATGCTTCATCTGTGAATATTGATTTCTCCTTAAAGCATTGTTTGCCGTGGGACCTGTGTGAAGGTGGGGGGGTCGCTGGGACGGCTGGATGTCTCTGGCCTGTGCATTTGATCTTTCCTCACCAATACCAACAGTGAAGTCTTCAACACACCACACACACACACACACACACACACACTCATGTACACACACACACACACACACACACACACACACACACACACACAGTGAAGTCTTCAACACACACACACACACACACACACACACACACACACACACACACACACACACACACAGTGAAGTCTTCGACCCAAACATATTAATCTTGGTCCAACATTAAGAGAAATCTCTGACACAGGTGAGCAGTTCCCTGGAATGAGTCACAGCTCCACCTGACAGGAAGCAGACAGGAAGAGCTGCGACAGGAGCAGATTTTCACAATAAAAGTACATTTGGACTGCTGTTGATGCTCCGTTACTGACTGACAGATTTAATGACTGTAGACACTGATACTCATTACACAAGCTGGACATGTTTACTAAGATATGAAATCCATCCTTCAACACAAACACACACACACACACACACACACACACACACACACACACACACACACACACACACACACACACACACACACACACACACAGTGAAGTCTTCAACACAAACATATTAATGTTGGAGTGAATCAAACCTCCAACAGACACAATGAGACATATTTATTGTCACAATGATGACATGTTACTGCAGTAAAAGTACTAATAGACATGTTACTGCAGTAAAAGTACTAATAGACAGTACTAATAGACATGTTACTGCAGTAAAAGTACTAATAGACAGTACTAATAGACATGTTACTGCAGTAAAAGTACTAATAGACATGTTACTGCAGTAAAAGTACTAATAGACATGTTACTGCAGTAAAAGTACTAATAGACAGTACTAATAGACATGTTACTGCAGTAAAAGTACTAATAGACATGTTACTGCAGTAAAAGTACTAATAGACATGTTACTGCAGTAAAAGTACTAATAGTACTAATAGACATGTTACTGCAGTAAAGGTACTAATAGACATGTTACTGCAGTGAAAGTACTAATAGACATGTTACTGCAGTAAAAGTACTAATAGACATGTTACTGCAGTAAAAGTACTAATAGACATGTTACTGCAATAAAAGTACTAATAGCACAGAGTGAAGTTCCAGCAGCTGCTGAGCAGATAACTAACGTGGAGAGAAAACAGACAGACTCTCTGCTCCCTGAACTCAACACAATATGAAGATGAAGAAGTGAAAGACTTACGTACTCGACTGCTCTGATTGGACGGTTTCTCACGCTGCAGCTCCACCTGAAGACCTCTGGGACACCGAGACGTCTGATCAGGTCTACAAGTTAAAAAGAAAGACCACAAACACTCTCACAGTAACTTTATGCTTTTATTGTGAAAAGAGACAGAACTCAAAACTAAACATGACACAAGTCAACGGCATTTCTACAATCTGATGATCACAGCTTCCATCTTTAAAGGACAGGAAGTGGAAGAAGTTTACAATGTTCACGAGGAATCTGATCAATCATTCTGGATTATTTTATACAAAGTTCATTCATTAGTTCATAACAATAACATGAAATATTTCTGTAAGTGTGATCCTGTACAGACTCAACTGATCAGGAACCAGAACCAGGAGGAGACTCTCCGTCCTACACACAACACAGAGACACTGAGGAACCAGAACCAGGAGGAGACTCTCCGTCCTACACACAACACAGAGACACTGAGGAACCAGAACCAGGAGGAGACTCTCAGTCCTACACACAACACAGAGACACTGGGGAACCAGAACCAGGAGGAGACTCTCCGTCCTACACACAACACAGAGACACTGGGGAACCAGGACCAGGAGGAGACTCTCCGTCCTACACACAACACAGAGACACTGAGGAACCAGGACCAGGAGGAGACTCTCCGTCCTACACACTACACAGAGACACTGACTACATGCAGCCAATATCCGGGTTATGGTCGGGTTAAGGTCACTATTCGGGTTTCTGAAACATTCAGAATAACCCGTTTACATGCGTGAGCAGAGAGAGTTACTCCTGTATACGTGGAGTTGTAATCAATTGGCAATATCCCGACGTAAAAGGCGACGCACGGTTAGCGTCTGGACGTACGGACGACCTTAAGACGCAATATGCGTCATTTCAACAAACACAACAACAACAGAAGACATTGGCCCAATCCCAAAGTCCGGACTCACAGACTCACGGACTTTGGTGCGCGTTCTCGCGAAATTCGTAAGAGCTTAGGGTCGTCCAGGGCTGGACTGGCCATCGGGCATACCGGGCATTTTCCCGGTGGGCCGACGCACTTTTGGGCTGAATTGCCGATATAATTTATAGGCCTTTGTTTAAATTTTTTAATTTTTTTGGGCCGCGCCGGCCCATAGATAACTGACAGCGGCCCATTCGGTGATTGTACAAAAGTCCGTCCGTTAGGACTGATTGTGGCTGCATGCCGGGGGGTAGCGCGGACACGCGCCTGACTGCAAGCGGGCGCACGCGCCACACGGAGGGAAAAGTGGGAGAAAGAGAAAAGAGACTGTGTGTGTCCAGAGGATAATCAGTTGAGCTCGCGTGTGTGCGTCTTTGAGAACTGTAAGTCCCATAGCTTACGTTGTCAGTTCATTTGGGCCTGTTGTTGTATTGGTCTGTAGTTCTTGTACATTTAAGTAAGTTAGCTGGTAATTTCGATGTTTGTGTAAATCACCTGTTAGCTACTTTGCACGTGGCTGTTGATTTATAATGCAGATTGTTGGAAGCTCTTGCTCACGTTTGTATTTAGCTACATTATTGTATTATTATTGTATTGTATTATGCTTCAGTAGTTACATTACATTGATATAGTGTAATTAATAGTGGGTTTGTTGTTGTTTGCTAGCCTATATGTATACTTCATATGCATTGTGTATGGTAGCCTTCACAATGTTATTTGTTTCTTTGCAGAACCACACACAAATACACAGCCATAGCAGAGCTACCCACGGCCATTTTGTACTGTTGCCTTATGTAATAAAGCGTCAAGAGCGATAATTGTCTCCGTCCGTGTTTTAACTGACATCCCTGGGGCGAAGTTGGAAACTGGAATCAGCTCAACTACAGTCCTAAGCTAGACCTAACCCAATCAGACCCAGGAACACCCTTCCCCACTCCCGGCCCTGAGACACGAGCTGTAAACGTTATAATATGCTGGAAGTTTAGCATCCACGTTAAAATGGACAAACGACCACGGAACCCCATACACAAGCGATGTGTACAGAAATTACGGGAGAAAAAGATTAAGTATCTACAGGCGAATGCCTCAAAATGTGCCAACATGTCTGACATGTTTGGGGTTGTAGTAGCTGCTTCAACATCAGCATTAGGCTACCTGAAGTAGAGGAAGGAGGAGAGGTGGCTGGCTATACAGAGAAGCAGAAACAACATCATGATGACAGGGAAGAGGCCGAGGAGGAGGAGAGCGACCATGACAGGGCCACGGGAGAGAGGGAGGAACAGATGGAAGAGAGAGTAGGCCTAGTTGACGACGGTAAGAAGTACGTGAATTAACAGGTTGTGTGTGTGTGTGTGTGTGTGTGTGTGTGTGTGTGTGTGTGTGTGTGTGTGTGTGTGTGTGTGTGTGTGTGTGTGTGTGTGTGTGTGCGCACGCGCCTCACGTCATAATGACAACAAGCAGTTTGGCAGTAACATTAAAGTTAGTGGCTGTCAGGTAACCTAACTGTTTAAGGGTTGGCCTGTTGGGTAGCTGAAGTCTGTGATCTATACAGCCTGTTCTACTAGGCTCATGTATACTATGTATACAGCCTGTTCTACTAGGCTCATGTATACTATGTACAGCCTGTTCTACTAGGCTCATGTATACTATGTACAGCCTGTTCTACTAGGCTCATGTATACTATGTACAGCCTGTTCTACTAGGCTCATGTATACTATGTACAGCCTGTTCTATTAGGATCATGTATGCTATATATACAGCCTGTTCTACTAGGCTCATGTATACTATATATACAGCCTGTTCTACTAGGCTCATGTATACTATGTATACAGCCTGTTCTATTAGGCTCATGTATGCTATATATACAGCCTGTTCTACTAGGCTCATGTATACTATATATACAGCCTGTTCTACTAGGCTCATGTATACTATGTGTACAGCCTGTTCTACTAGGCTCATGTATGCTATGTACAGCCTGTTCTACTAGGCTCATGTATACTATGTGTACAGCCTGTTCTACTAGGCTCATGTATACTATATGTACAGCTGTTTCTCTACATTGCCCAGAGATTTAAGCTAAATGAATTATACCTTAACTTAGCTGACATTTCTCTCTGTTTCTCACTCTTTTAAAGGTTACCTTGTTAGAGTAAATCTTTCTTGTTCATTGGTGCGGGCCAAGGCAACATTTTGATTGACTTTACTGACAATACACTTGTATACTTAAATGTTGTTAAATAATTTGAAATTATACTTTAAACTTTATCTTTGGCAATGACTTGCACTTGAGTATGGCCATTGTGTAGGCTACCCTATGGCCTCCAGGTCGCCAATCTAAAGTGAGTGAGTACACTGCTTCTCTTTTCCAGGGCATGTACTACTCCCAGCTTTATTGTAGCTTTTGGGAAGGGTTATGGTTATGGTTATTGTAGTTAGCAGACACTTTTGTCCAAAGCGACAAAATATGAATCTTACAATGGTTAAAATTAACAGTAAACAGTTTTTAAAAGTTGCTAAGCCAATATTAAGCAAAATAGTAATAATAACAATAATGGCAATACAATATCAAATATCAATAATAATAATAAAAAATACCATAAATATACAAATCATAACTCTAAGAATGAATTAATTATTTAAGTGTAAGATCAACAGATAAGTCTTGAGACCTCTTGAAGGATCCAAAACCATCACATGAACGCAGAACACTAGGCAACACATATCATAGAATGGACGCATATTTTAAGAGGACTGTCTGCAGGGAATGTCTCTGACCAATCACGGTGGGTGTGGGCCGCCTGGGCCAAAAATGCCCGGGCCGATTTTTTGTCCCAGTCCAGCCCTGGGGTCGTCCCAATGTTGAATCCCCATGAGTCTGCATCGATGCAGACTTCACCAAAGGGAATTACCCACAGTTCAAAGCGTTGTGACGTTTACCGCGGAGACGATAGGAAAATCCGGAAATAACAAAGGTAAACAAGAGCACGACCACGGGAACGGAATGGACCTGTTGTCCAGATGTAAAACAAGAGTTTGAAAAAATGTGGAATCAGGCAGCCGTCTACTATGGCATGGGCGCGTGGAAAGCAACAAACTTAAAATGAAAATTCCCGGCAAATGTCAGCAACATGTTTGTTATTAAACGTCGCCAAGGTAACATGTGATCTGGTGAAGTGCTGTCCCAATCCCATTCTACCTATCTGAGCCCATGTGGCCTCACACACTCACTCACTCAGCACCTGAGATCAGTTAAGTCTGTGAGTCTTTAGTCCTTAGTCCTCAGGGCTCACTTTGGGATTGGGCCATTATATTCATGGTTTTCACCACACTAATAAAGACACTGGTTTCCTCCTTGCTCCAAAAGTGTGGTGCTGTCTGCATCTCGCCATGTTTACCTCTACTTCTTGTTTACTTCCGGTATACTGCACGCGGGTTTAAGAAGTTCCTCTACTCAAAAGACAGAGATTCCTTGCGAATAGAACATGCGCAGAACATAAATCAATGTTCCTTCTGATGGGGATATGCCGATACGCGTTTACATGACCAAATATTCAGGATAGAAAAGAGGTAACCCAGGGGTCATATTTGAGTTTTTAAAAACCGGAATATGAGCATATTCGGGTTTTTGCCGTTGTTTACATGGCCGTGCGCGACCGGGTTATTGCTAATATTCCGGTTTTGAACGGGTTATTGGCTGCATGTAAACGTAGTCACTGAGGAACCAGAACCAGGAGGAGATTCTCCTTCCTACACACAACACAGATACACTGAGGAACCAGAACCAGGAGGAGACTCTCCGTCCTACACACAACACAGAGACACTGAGGAACCAGAACCAGGAGGAGACTCTCTGTCCTACACACAACACAGAGACACTGAGGAACCAGAACCAGGAGGAGACTCTCCGTCCTACACACAACACAGATACACTGAGGAACCAGAACCAGGAGGAGACTCTCCGTCCTACACACAACACAGAGACACTGAGGAACCAGAACCAGGAGGAGACTCTCTGTCCTACACACAACACAGAGATACTGAGGAACCAGAAGACCACAATCTAAACCCAGGATAGAGAGGCTGAGTGAATGTGGTGGTGAAGGTGTGGAGGTGGATCAGTGAGTCAGAGGAGACTGTGTAGAAGGACAGAGAGCCAGCAGGACAGTCCACATACACTGCTACTCTACCAGAGACAGAGGAGGAGATGGATGTTTCTCTCTTATTGTGACAGACAGAGTAACCATGTTCATCAGAGCAGAACAGACTCCAGGACTGATCATTACATCCAAATAAACAGTCAACATCGTCTCCTCTCCTCCTGATTCCTCTGTAACTCACTGATATATCAACATCTCCTCTCCTCTCGACCTCCCAGTAACAGCGACCAGTCAGACCATCTCTACACAGCAGCTGTTCCCAGTAGTCAAACCTCTCTGGATGATCAGGATATTTCTGATCCTCCATCACACGTGTCACCTTCCTGTTGTTGTCAGACAGTTTGAGTTTTCTGTGAACCGTGTTTGTGTTGATTGTGAGTTGACAGGAATCTGACGGAGAGAAGGAGACACAACACAGCTGCAGTTATTAACCAATCAGCTCTTTGATGATGACATCAGAGGGTTGGATGAGTGATGTCACAGTTTGATGAATGAAATTAAAAACACACTTACACTTCCTCAGACCTGGTGTCAACCATCTGACTCCAGCAGGCTCCACCCTGAAAGGAATATAATATAATAAAATAAAATATGTAATTCAGTTTAAAGTGTCCGATCATAAGAGAAGTTATCTCAGGACACTTTCCAGATAGAGGAGGTCTAAGTCAGGATTTATGTTCACAGTATGCACATCGTGATATCATGACTTTGCATAAACATACAAGCGACTTTCCTAAACTTTCCATGTTATCTGTACGCGTTTTGACCTATCCGCATGTATGTCTACGCTGTATACAGCGGATGTAAACATGCACGCCACGTGGCGAGTTATCGCAAGAACAACGCTGCGTGTTATCACGAGAATGTCACATGTGAGTAAAAAAAGAGAGAGGGAAAACATGAGTGGTTGGGTTCAGGGAAAGAACATCTGGGAAGGCTTTAGTAAAAACAATAAAAAGACATTTTACAAACTCCACACACAAGACGCGATCCCCACTCTCCTGGGTGAAAGTCCGGTACTTTAGCCATCCGCCCCCCCGAAAAACCAACCTATGCAGACTTGCGCCCCTTTTATACTACTCACCACGACGTCGATTCAGACACATTAATCAATGGAGGCCAAACAGGGTTGAAATGCATGCTAAAAAGCGAGTATGCATCTTGATAAAACGCCAATAATTACATTTTGTATAGTACATATTGTATATACCATTGTAATTTGTGTGTCTGTCTGTAACTGATGTTGTGTATTGTCCTTAACAGGTCTCTCTTGAGAAAGAGACCGTGTGTCTCAATGACATTACCTGTATAAATAAAATAATAAATAAAAAATAAAAATAAAAACAAAATAAAAAAACAAAGAGAGAGACAGAGAGACAGAGAGAGAGCTGATAGAATAACCTGTATAACCTGATTTCTCTGTGTGCCATGTAGCCTACACATCATATCCTGAATATCATCAAAAACAGGATAATCCTCATAAATGTATTTATGTCCACGTAAACACATATGATACAAACAACATGCTAGATCCGTGGGTTCAGCAATAGCAGCATCCATAGCAACCAGCAGTGTATCTAAATCGAGTCATAACAATGAATATTCTGATTAATAGTGGATGGCTTGTGGGTGAAATAACGTGTAAATAATGAGGAAAATATAACTGAACATAGCAGAGTCGAACAGACTATGTGTTCATTTACACAATATTATCATTAGATGAGTGTCTCATAGAAAATTCTGTACGTATGTTGCGTACAGGATTTCAGCTGCCAGCGCCACTGCCACTATCATTTACAGAGACGCTACAATTCCCCCCAAGAACAAGCATTTGGTGTAACAGTGGACCTTTCTCTGTAGAGAAACATCCACATTAAATCACTTTAACACACACATTATATATTGTGTTTGCACCACCGGGACTAGGAATGAGCATTTTGAGGGACTTTTTGAACTTAGAGAGTCGGTACTCTCCCAGCACAAGAGGAACTTAATTGGTCCTGACATCAGTCTCCTTCTCTGATCTGATTGATCGTGCCATGCAGCAACGGCAACTGATATTATAAAACTCTAGCTAACTAGTCTGCCAAAAGAGTAGATTAAGGCTTCACCCACACACTCTTCTCACAGCATAGAAAGCACATTGAGTAATCATTCTAGTTCCTGGAGATGTCCTTTATAACTTCCTACACCAATATCTCCTTTTTATACTTATCAGTGTTTGTACCTGAGAGTGTCCAGTCTCCAGAGTGGATCCTTGAGTTCCGCTGACAGCAGCTTCACTCCTGAATCTCCTGGATGATTGTAGCTCAGGTCCAGCTCTCTCAGATGGGAGGGGTTGGAGCTCAGAGCTGAGACCAGAGAAGAACAGCTTTCCTCTGAGATCAGACAGCCTGACAGACTGCAAACAGACAGAACAGACAGAACCCCTCTGTCAACACGTGCAGCCATGTGCTATTTTTGTTTGTTTGATGTCCAGGGCCCTATTTCAGAAAGGAGGATTAACAAACTCTGAGTCTAACCCTGATTTCTGAGTTGATTTACCCTGAGATGGGAAACTCAGAGTTTTCGGTTTCAGAACAGCTGATATGAGTTGGTTCAATCAACTCGGAGTAGGTTCTCGCATGTGCACCACCGTAATAAAAAGGCACCATGACTGGAGCCATGATACTGCGATTCACCATGGTAACAATCACAGAAAACCTGGTTGGGGGGAAATACTCATGCGCACATACAGCGAGTTTGAACATGTATTTCTTTAAAAAAGCAACATGGCGGCTGCTGCAACAGACAGAGAATTTGCGTGGAATTTGCGACACAAAAAATGTGCTGCATTGTAAGACATTGTCCACGATGGGTGATGTTAATGACAGATAAGGTTATGTAGGCTACAAAACTGGGAAGAAAAACCATACCACTCAAATAGGAAGTTTTGTTTTATTCATGCTGATAACAAACTGCACTAAAATGCGCCTGATACAGACTGAATGAATGAATGAGGAAATGAAAGAGCGCTGTGTCAGAGGAAGGAGACTGAGAGAAACTCAAGGTTTCTTGAAGAAAACCTGCTCCCGACCAGGTTAGGTACACAGGCTCAGTTACCATAGTAACTGACTCTGAGGTTAAGTTACCTCTCTTTCTGAAACAGAAAACCCAGAGTTCCCCTCATCTCAGGTTAACAAACTCAGAGTTTTCACTAAACCTGCTTTCTGAAATAGGGCCTAGGTACATTGTGGTCCAGATTCATAATAAATCTTTAAAATCATCTGTGGTATTTAAATATTCAACAACAAAAGCAAATGATGAAAAACCCTCATGTAAAGTAACGTTGAGTCTAACAACTACTGCCCAAGTTTAGCATATCAACAGACACAAAGCTACACATTAGCTGTTTAATAACTAAAGTCAATCAGAGTTTAAATGGTCATCAGGTGAATGTGTTAATGGATCCTGACCTGAGAGTCTCCAGTGTGCAGTGTGGACTCTTTAGCTGTATGTCTCATTTGACCCAGAAGATACTGACAAAGTGTTGAAATTGCTTAAATGTTTCAATTTGATCAAGGATTGGCTCACACTACTAACACAAAACTGCTTGCTTACCTTAATCTGGTTATAACTAAAATATCTACTGTCAAAATATATTTATTTTATTTTTTCATGGATGAATTTAGCTACTATACATCCGCAAACTTCATCATTGATGTGTCAGTGTCACAGCTGATGTGACCTAAACAGCTGATGTGATCCAACAGCTGATGTGATCCAAACAACTGATGTGCTCCAAACAGCTGAAGTTATCCAAACTATTCCAGTGACAGTTAATTCCAGAGTGTTGTAAAAATGTCCTCTTCCAACTATTCATCAAAACATAGTGTGCCATATCAATTAAGAAGAAAACAATCCATTGTATCAATATTGTAGGCTAACGTTACTGCTTATTTTTTATTCAGCCCTGGAAGTTACAATGTTGCTTTCACAATGGTGGAGTAATATTTTATGTGGTGCACCAGGTGTGCTCAAAAAGCTCTGGAAGTGCTGTCATGCTGATTTGAATATGTTCTAAATGTCTTTTTGACCAATCAGATTGTCTGATTGGATCTACTTGTTGTACAATCAGGAATATAAAAGTCCAGTAATCAAAGTCACATATATATAGTCAAATAGAATTATTTCTGTATCTCAGCCACAGTTCAGATTTAATTCTTTATGATGAGATTCTAAATCAGAATAAACTCTTTTGGAAAGATTCACATTTTTTGAATGTTTCCAAAGTATATTTCAATGCTGTTTTCAAAGATTATTGTTCTTGATCTGACCTGAGAGTCTCCAGTCTGCAATGTGGACTCTTCAGTCCAACAGAGATCAGCTTCCCTCCTGAATCCTGCAGGTTGTTGTTACTCAAGTCCAGCTCTCTCAGACTAGAGGACTGGGAGCTGAGAACTGAGGAAAGAGCTTCACAGCTTCTCTCTGACAGGTTACATCCACTCAGTCTGGAGAGACAACAGGAAGGAAACAAGTTATTTATATATAACTCCTGTTGAAAGATATCAGAAAATTTATTGATGAATTAATTAGACATACAGAGCTTTGTTGGAGGATTTGACCACTGGCAGAAGCCTTATAAGAGCCTCCTCTGAAGCAGAGAATTTCTTCAGGTCAAAGACATCCAGATCTTTTTCTGATGACAGTAAGATGAAGACCAGAGCTGACCACTGAGCAGGAGACAGTTTATCTGTGGAGAGACTTCCTGATCTCAGGGACTGTTGGATCTCCTCCACTAAAGAACGATCATTCAGTTCATTCAGACAGTGGAACAGATTGATACTTCTCTCTGCAGACAAATCCTCACTGATCTTCATCTTGATGTACTTGACTGTTTTCTGATTGGTCTCTGAGCTACTTCCTGTCTGTGTCATCAGACCTCGTAGGAGAGTCTGATTGGTCTGCAGTGAAAGACCCAGGAGGAAGCGGAGGAACAAGTCCAGGTGTCCATTTGGACTCTGTAAGGCTTTGTCCACGGCACTCCGATGGAGACATTTTACTCTAGGTTTGACTCTGAAGACTTTAGGCAGCTGGGATGTTGATTGTTCTTCTGACAGCAGGTTGACTCCAGAGTTGATGAATGTCAGATGGACATGAAGAGCAGCCAGAAACTCCTGAACACTCAGATGGACGAAGCAGAAAACATTGTCCTGGTACAGTCCTCTCTCCTCTTTAAAGATCTGTGTGAACACTCCTGAGTACACTGAGGCTGATCTGATATCAATGCCACACTCTGTCAGGTCTGATTCATAGAAGATCAGGTTGCCTTTCTGCAGCTGCTCAAAAGCCAGTTTTCCAAGAGACTCAATCATCTTCTTCGTCTCTTTATTCCAGTTTGAATCGGTCCCAGCTTCTCCACCGTATTTGATGTTCTTCACTTTGGACTGAACCACGAGGAAGTGGATGTACATCTCAGTCAGGGTCTTGGGCAGCTCTCCTCCCTCTCTGGTCTTCAACATGTCCTCCAGAACTGTAGCAGTGATCCAGCAGAAGACTGGGATGTGGCACATGATGTGGAGGCTTCGTGATGTCTTGATGTGGGAGATGATTCTGCTGGCCTGCTCCTCATCTCTGTATCTCTTACTGAAGTACTCCTCCTTCTGTGGGTCAGTGAACCCTCTGATCTCTGTCACCATGTCAACACACTCAGCAGGGATCTGATTGGCTGCTGCAGGTCGTGTGGTTATCCAGAGGCGAGCACAGGGAAGCAGTTTCCCCCTGATGAGGTTTGTCAGCAGCACACCCACTGAGGTGGACTCTGTAACATCAGTCAGAATCTCAGTGTTGGGGAAGTCCAGAGGAAGTCGGCACTCATCCAGACCGTCAAAGATGAACACGACCTCTTCAAACCTGCAGATTCCTGCTTCTTTGGTTTCACTGAAGAAGTAATGAACAAGTTCCACCAAGCTGTAGTTTTTATCTTTCAGCACATTCAGCTCTCTGAAGGTGAATGAAAATATGAACTGGATGTCCTGGTTGGCTTTGCCTTCAGCCCAGTCCAGAGTGAACTTCTGTGTTAAGACTGTTTTCCCGATGCCAGCCACTCCCTTTGTCATCACTGTTCTGATTGGTTCATCACTGCCAGGTGGGGCTTTAAAGATGTCTTCACATCTGATTATTGTTTCTGGTCTGTCTGGTTTCCTGAATGCTGTTTCAATCTGTCTGACCTCGTGTTCATCATTGACCTCTGCAGTCCCTCCCTCCATGATGTAGATCTCTGTGAACATCTGATTCAGATTGGTTGGGTTTCCTGCTTTAGCAATCCCCTCAAACACACACTGGAACTTCTTCTGCTGGTTAGCTTTGAGTTTACGTTTACAAACTCCAGCAGAACTTCCTGAATGAATAGATAAAAAAAAGCTCATTAAGTAATTTTGTAAATAAATCAGGACCATATTTTGGTCCATCTCTGGAGACATTAGTAAACGTCCCATTAGTCCAGCAAGTTAAATCTTTAGAGAAATCCTCTTACTGCTCTGCAGACGGTCAGCCAGCTCATCCTGCTTCATTCTCCTCAGGAAGTGCAGTGTGATCTTCAGAAATGCCTCTCTGCTCCTCCTCTGCTCTTCATCCTCACCCTCACTCTGACTCTCTGAGCATTCTGGGTAATCTGGACTCAGAAGCTTCTGGATCTTCTTCAGCTCGTTCTTCACAAAGGTGACGATGTTCTCCTCCAGCAGCTGGAACAGAAGATTATATGAAGGACACAATCAAACTGAAATCAGACAGACTGACAACCCACTGGTCTGAAACGTGCAGCATGGAGATGATTGTGAACAGAATAGATGTAAAAGTAGTTGTGGTACATGTACAGACCATAAATATGGAGTCCAGGTGTGTTAGATGCTGCTGGACAGACTGACCACTGGGAACCTCTGAGCTCTCCTGGTCCACTCTGTGGAGGAATCAGGAAGAATCAGCTCACATCATGTCTGTCCACACAGAGACAAACACAAGGTAAAGGTCATGTGACTTAAAATGTTGATTACAACATTCAATCAGATGGTTTCCCCTGATATGAAAGTGTTGGTGGTACTGCTGACCCCACTGTGAATCAACAGAAAGAACTAAGAAGCAGCAGACTGGTATCATGATGCCAGGAGGTCTGCAGCTTCTGTGGTCATGGAAACAAACATTTGTAGGTAGAAGAAGACTGGGCAGTCAATGGTGAAAAACCTTCTGTTAGCCTCAAAACGATTTTGACAAAACCATCAGCCGACTCAGGAAGCGGAAGCAGAGCTTAGATGGCCTGTTTGTAGTCGGGGAGAACTGCTGACCTGGACTGAGGATACGGTTGGATGGTGGTTCCATTTTTTTAATCCCCCTTATTTACTTCTCATCTGACATCCAACTGGTGAACCCAGATCCAACATTTGGGAAGAATTTTGCCATTCATGATTTTTAGCCCAGCTTTAAAGTGATTTTTAAAGAAGTTGACCAACAGATCCCGTTGCTCTGGACGGAGACGAGTGAAGTCTATTAGAAGCACTTTTCCAGTGATAGCTGAGCGTTACTGCGCAGCCTCAAACTGAGCTTGATGACGTAGATGTGACGTGAGCAACGTGTCTGAACGTTGTAAGTCTTCTGGTAGCTGTGCCAAGAGAAATCTCAATCATTCCCAATCTATCAGAGACGGAGAGCGTAGGTATATGTAAGGAGATAACATAGGCACAGGCTAATTATTGATAACTAAAATGCTAGTTAACATTAGTAATTAAACTAAACAGCTAATGTAAGTCCAAACTGCCTGCGAGCTTCTCCTGTACTGTACGGTAATTCCTCTACTATGAGACAGTAAGTCTCGTGGTTATGACACAATCGTTAGCCTATTTTTATAAAAACGTCTGCTACGGAGCCATAACGTGAGGTACAAGGTAATGGAGCCTTCTATACATTGTCCTGTTTCTTTAGAAATAAACAACGGACAAATAAAGCCTTTAAATGCTTCAGATGTAAAGTTATTGGCTGTCAAAGTGACGCCAAAATGAATGGCAGTCAAAGGAATGCTAACGGGGGGTGATGGCTTGGTAGCATCAAAATGGCACCATAGCAGCTTCGCTCTGTGAAGCTGCTATGGCCCCCTTGGCTAAAACACCAGATAATTGGACCAAACCAGGTCCATTATTAACTTGAGATCTACAGTTGAAGACTGGTCTTAATGGACAGCTATCAGATGTGAGAATATAAATAAATGTGAAGACAGATGCTGAAAAAACATTTTAAAACTTTTCTGGATACAAAAAAAGTTAAAACATGAATCAGCAATATTATAATATGTTTAACAGCTTACTTATTTTCAGCAAAGGGTTGCTGAACTTTGAAGTCAACAAAGCGTTCTTGTGACCAGTCGCTCTTGAAGGACACACAGCTGGGTTCAGGTCCAGGTCCACGTTCAGCAGAGTCTGGTCTTTGATGGATCCTGTTACACAGAGAGTGAGACCAAAAGGGATGGAAATTCACTTTTTAATATTCAGAAACAAAAACTGCTGGAGATACAAGCAGCAACTAAAACAAGATTAACACAAAGATGTTCAATAAACTATACAAAAAACTGGCTTAAAAATATGAAACACCAGAGAATATATTGGACCAAACCAGATCCAATATTCACCTAAAGTCAAGAGTTGAAGACTGGTTTAACTGGACAAGTTTCAGATGTAAAAAGATAAATATATGTGAAGAAGAAATATGGTGAAAATAAACTTAAAACTTCTCTGGATACATAAAAGTTAAAGATGAATCAGTAATATTATAATATTAACAGCTTACCTGTTTTCAGCAGAGGACTGCTCTCCTTTAAAATTAATATAGCGATCATGTGACCGGTCGCTCTTTAAGGACACACAGCTGGGTTCAGGTTCAGGTTCAGGTTCAGCTTCAGCAGACTCTGGTCTCTTCTGGGTCCTGATAGAAAAACACATTTATTGACGGTCACATGCTCAGTTAAAGTCTCTGTGCATTAAATATAATATTGTCTGCAGGCCTAATTATTAACAATTAAATGCCAATAAAACTTTGGTTTCTGTCCAAAACTCAATAAAATTATCTTTTTAAATCAGAATTAAAACAAATGTAAATATAATATTTCAAAATGTTGTCTAAACAGAAAGATATTTTGAGTAAGACAGGAAATTATTTTGCAAAAATATTCTCATTTCAGTCAACAAATACCATAATTTCTTTCCACAAAATTACAAAAACACATTTCATTTGAAGGAGTGTGCATGAGACTGACACAAACCAACCCAGACAGGAAGTAGTTCCATCCAATGAGACTCGTTCCAGTTTGCTGGATGTTCACAACTCACCTCAATCTTCTTCTTAACATTTCTATTTCCCTTTCCATTGTAGTTCTCTCCTTCTGCCATTCAAGTCTCTCCATCAATCCTCTCTCCTCCATTTCTATTCTCCTCTCCCTCACAGGTCTTTTTTAAAGTAGCGGTGGCTTCATGGACACACAGCTGGGTTCAGGTTCAGGTCCAGCAGGGTCTGGTCTCTGATGGTCCTGATAGAAAGAGAGGAAGACCACATTTTAATCTCCAGAACCAGAAGCTGCTGGAGAAACTAGAAGCTATCAAGCAGAAAATAAAGTCTGAACTCTTCACTGAATGATTTCTGCTCTCTGCTCATCCTGCTCTGTCATTCATTCTCTTTCTGGGAGAACAGGAACATTGGAAAGACTCCAGGACTAATGTCATCTTTCTGTCCTCTAGTGGAGACAAGACTCCGGGACTAATGTCATCTTTCTGTCCTCTAGTGGAGACAAGACTCCAGGAGTAATGTCATCTTTGCACAGAACATTTCTGTCCTGTTCATAAAAAATAATGACAAGAAGACACTTGTCAGTTGTGTCTGACTTTACGTTGGTGGAGACGACGGTTTGTGGTAAAGTATTTGAAACCTCCTCTGTAGTACTTCATGATACAACATGTAGATTTATCTTCAACACAAGGAACTTTACACACGTCAAGTTCCAACATGTTTTAAATGTGATGAACAAACTTTATCGTTAAACAGAATCAGTGACGCAGTGGAAGTACTCCAAACTAGTAATACTACACGGTGAAAATACTCAGTCCAACGTCCTGCTCTGTTACTACATGTACTTGATGTAGAAGTAGCAGTGAGAGAGCTGATTCTCTGGCACATTACATCATGTTTTACTGCTGATTCATACTTTGTGTGTAAACTGTGGATGTGCAGAGTAACACGCTGTTAGATAAATGGAGGACAATAACAAGTACAAGCTTTCCTTCTGAGATTAAAGCAAATATTTAGACATATTACTGCAGTAAAAGTATTAATAGCACAGAGTGAAGTTCCAGCAGCTGTCTGAGCAGATAACTAACGTGGAGAGAAACCAGACAGACTCTCTGCTCGCTGTTCTCTGGACTTTAACAGAGAAAACCTCAGCAGAGAACTCCTCATTACAGACAGCACATTGAGGGCGTTTCATCATTTAACAGGAGAGACAGAACTAACCGGTTTGTAGCTGAACTCAGGCAGCTTCGTCAGGAGGAGGAGGAGGACAGAAAGAATCCTGGAGAACCAGAAACACTCTGACTAAAGGAGGAGTAGGAGAGGGAGGAGGAGGAGCTACACTGAAAAGATGCAGAACAAGTTTTCAGCCAACAAGGCTGCGTGAGAGCAGACAGGCCTGCAGGACATCAGCTGTCTGATAATAACTGGATGGATTATCATAGAGTGGGCGTGTCTGTGAAGAGAAGGCTGATAATAGGCTCGTTCGAGGTGAACTGCGCCTCGCCTGTAAAGTAGACGAGAGCAGGCGGCAGCAGCGGGGGGGGGGGGGGGGGGGGGGGGGGGGCTGTGGTGACAAAAATCAGCTGTAATGCATCCAGCAGCCTGCAGGCTGAACAGGAAGTCACAGAAACACTGTGGTCCGATTCTGATTAATAAAATGTTATCAGACCCATATATCAGCCTGTACACAGTCTCCAGTTGTTTTTATTATGACAGAGTAGCTGTCAACATGCTCTACATGTGATCTGTTGCTGATTTTAATAACAACAGACTGCAGATGATCTGTAATCTGATCAGATTTAGTCTCTCTGACTTCTAAACGTCACACATCAGCCACACAGCATGTGATCAGTAAACAATAAGCCTTTAAATCAGACACACAGCAGTTAAAATCCCTCTGATTCAAAATCAATAAAAAGGTTTACATAAAACGTCATCATGTTGTCGATTTTGAACCAATCAGCTGTTAGATCAGCTGAGAGGTCGGTGTTTCCCAGCATGCCTTGTGTCCGCCTTGCTCTCGTGAGATTATCGTTGCCTATGAGTGCACGACGTCAGAGCGAGTCGGGATCAAGTCGGACACAAATCTAACCGGCATGCAACGGGCGGCGATCGCCGGTGATTGATTCTGCGCAGATCTGGCTCATCTCGAACGAGCCTAATAACTGGATGGATTATCATAGAGTGGGCGTGTCTGTGAAGAGAAGGCTCGGCCAAAATATAACTTTATCGCCCCCCCCCCACTCTTCCTGATCGGATTTGAACTCCTTTATAGTTTCATTTGTAACATTACATCATGTTTTACTGCTGATTCAGACTTTGTGTGTAAACTGTGAATGTGCAGAGTAACACGCTGTCAGATAAATGGAGGACAATAACAAGTACAAGCTTTCCTTCTGAGATTAAAGCAAATATTCAGACATGTTACTGCAGTAAAAGTACTAATAGCCCAGAGTGAAGTTCCAGCAGCTGCTGAGCAGATAACTAACGTGGAGAGAAAACAGACAGACTCTCTGCTCCCTGAACTCAACACAATATGAAGATGAAGAAGTGAAAGACTTACGTACTCGACTGCTCTGATTGGACGGTTTCTCACGCTGCAGCTCCACCTGAAGACCTCTGGGACACCGAGACGTCTGATCAGGTGGGTCGACTGGAACCTTTGTCTCTGACAGCAGAACAACTAACCTGTTTCAGCTTGATCAGGAGGAGGAGGAGGAGGAGGAGGAAGAGACAGAAAGAATCCTGTAGAACCAGAAACACTGTGACAACAGAGATCAGAGGATCAGTAACACTTTATAACAACCAGCAGTGAGGAACAGGAAATTAACCTTCAGGTAAAAGTTATTTTAACTGTTAAACGACATGATGAATCATAACGTTACTGATTATTGGTAATGTTGTCATTTGTTATTTCAGAGAGAAATACCAAAATAAAGAACAATCAAACTAACCCAAAGTCTCCAGTTTGTCTTCATCTCTGAGCTGGTGGTGATGTCATGGCGCCCTCTGGTGACATCAGCAGGAACTACAAGCAGAGCGCCACCAAACATATTCATGCAAAAATGACTTAAGTTATGGTGAACACAATATATATAACAGCCTTTACTGTCATTGGATGGAATTTAACTAACGCACACAAAGTGTAACAATAAGCAAATTCACCAAATCTTTTTCAGAGAAATTATTCAGTTTTTGTGGAGATCTAAAATTGAGAGAAGAGCTTCTACCATATAAGTACTGTTTCTAACAAAGTTAAGGAAGTACACACCTTTTGTGTGTGTGTGTGTGTGTGTGTGTGTGTGTGTGTGTGTGTGTGTGTGTGTGTGTGTGTGTGTGTGTGTTGAGACTCAGAGGAACGATCAGACAGGAGTTTGAGTTATTTTATCAAGTGCTATTTACAACAGTAGTTACACATTACAGGAGATAGTCACTGTGTTTCTATGACAACAGCAACCGTTCCGAAAACAGCTCCCCCCCCCCCCCCCCCCCCCCATCTGGTGGCCGTGAGACATTACTTTTTAAATATCACCTGCAGGATTAGACTTTAGTGGAAGATTCACTTGTTGTGTGCAGGTTTTTACATGAATTAGCTTTAAAACTATTTACAATGTTAATGGAGCCGGAGAACACTTCACCCACCAGACTCCATGTAAATAATCAGGACTTTTAGCGTGTATAGAGCCAGACTCCATGTAAATAATCAGGACTTTTAGCGTGTATAGAGCCAGACTCCATGTAAATAATCACTACTTTTAGCGTGTATAGAGCCAGCATATCTCCACATGTAAATGGGTGAATTAAGTGTTTATTCCAACCAGACCAGAGTGGTGATTGTTGGAACAGTGGAAAGATGAACCAAGACGGCTTTTGATAGTTTTATTTTGTTTCTGTCCACTTTGAATGAAGTGTGTTTTACGATGGTAAAAGTCCTGATTATTTACATGGAGTCTGGTGGAGTTTGGTGATGGTGATTTCGGGGCTGAAGACTGTTGTTCCCATCAGCCACTTAGACACAACAACATGTTAAAACAGGGTCCATGCTGACCGTCTACAGGCGGGGAGGAGCTGCCATCTGAAGGGTGAACTCATCAAATCAACGTTGCATAAAGAAATCATCATCAGAACAAAGTGGAGCAGCAACAGAGAAAATAAAAGCTCACAGTTCAAAGGCTCTGAACAGAGACAGGAGTAAGGTCAAAGGTCACGGAGCTGATCACATTTCCACCAAGCAGGAGGGTGTGTGTGTGTGTGTGTGTGTGTGTGTGTCCATCTTTATGCTACGTGTGTGTGTGTGTTACCGGAGGACCAGGCAGGCGGTGAGTTATTAGTATTTTTTTATTAGTATTAGTATTTTAACCCGTATCATAGTGTAATATCATAGATGCTGTCCCTAGTCTTTGTATTTACAGTAGTATTATATTTTTCTCTCCATTCATGCAGCCCACTCCCAGAGCCCAGCCTGGTTAATGATGATGACGTATTTATGTTTTGAGTTTTGAGTCCTCCGACGGCGGCACCTTGCTAAAGAAAACTAACAAACCGTCCGTGTCCACACGTCACTGGTGCTTGTTGGAGGACGCCACCGCTGTTTTAAACAGGTAACAGAAAGCTCAACACAGCACTGAAAAAGAGATTTAAAAAAGGAGAGCTGGAGAAAGTGACGCGACCAGATTAACTTTGAACTAAAACGCCAAATGAAGACGGTGAGACGGGTAAGCTAAGCTAGTCAGGAGAAGAGCAGGATGCTAGCGGTCTGGCAAAACAAGACAACGCTGCCTGATAACCAGCGTTTATGTTTATGAATCAAACTTTTTCTACTAGTCCAGTTTGCTGCTATCAACC
This sequence comes from Gymnocephalus cernua, assembly GCA_023631565.1. Classification (NCBI taxonomy): domain Eukaryota; kingdom Metazoa; phylum Chordata; class Actinopteri; order Perciformes; family Percidae; genus Gymnocephalus; species Gymnocephalus cernua. The sequence continues at coordinate 38,924,457 of CM042430.1, forward strand.
TAACAACCAGAACTCCAGTTTGGGCAGGTAGCGTTGCTCATTGACTGAATATTATAAGAATGAATAATAGTGTGGTGTAGACCTGCTCTATATGAAACATGCCCTGGGATAATTAATGATGCCAGATTATGATCACTACCATAATGAAACTGACTTGACTTGATCAGAAAGCTTTGTAAAAAGGAGAGATTTGTGCTGAGAGTTATGATAATTAATAAAATGTGATGTATTGTGAGAAGCAGAGCCAGTAGTGTACATTAGAGATATCTGCTGTCAGTCTGAGGCTCATCTACTGTCAGCTGGTGGATCACAGTGTGAACAAGCAAACATGATCACATTAGTTACAGTAGAATCACTTGTAATGCCCAAATATTACTTGTGACCCATTATGCCTTTATCCTCAAAATGATGATAATAAATATACAAAACACAAGACTGACAGGGAAGAGAAAGTTATATGAAATATTATTCAAAGGAAAAAAATGATTATGGTGTCATTAGAAAGTACAATACAAGGTATCTTGTTCTTTATTTAATTTCACGTTTTGGGATATCTGTGATTACTTATTTGCACAGAAAACAGATTGTGATATTGTTGAACATCATTGGGTTGTTGTAAAGATGTTAACTTCTCTAATGAATCGACATTGTGAAGCAACACTTGGAAATAGTGATATTTTACAAAAATACACTGAACTGCGAGGCTGTATAGAGTACGGCGCTACTGCAGACTTATATACTGAGGTTTGGATTACATTTGTTTGTGAAGTAAATAAAGTGGGCCGGTCTAAGGCCTGAAACTCCAGGGCTGAAAATGAGTCCCACTCCGGTCCTGAATGAAAATAAAATGTAAATGTAAAGACAAGCAATGTTATAAATTGTAAATGTTTTCAGCATTCTGCATCAAGTGGTGATTTTAGCTTTCTTGTACACCTGTCTGAAAATGTACGGGACACTGGAGCTCGGTTGGGGGGGGGGGGACGGCTCGCGGTGGGCGCCGGAAAATTTCCCTTATTTTCAAATCCAAAACTTGACAGGTATGCACTATACAATACTTAATATAATACTAAATTACAATAACAGTAGCGTTATCTCCACATAACAATATTTCCGTTGGCTGTTCTTCAGAGGAACGTTTATATTATATCTCGCCTTTATACTCATATAACACATACATTACATGGGAGTATCTGTCAGTTTTACAAATATACAGCCTACTGAAGTAAATAATACATTCTGTTATAAAAAATGAATAAATGTTAATCTTAATGAAATAAAAAGTCTTTATTGATTATGTATTACACAATGAATACATGAAATGTAATCAAATGTAGTTTAAAGAGTGGGGTGAGTGTGTGAGATAAAAACACAGAAATGAAACTAATAAAATGTGTAAACATGTTTTAATGTGTTAATGTGTTTGGTGGCGCTCTGCTTGTAGTTCCTGCTGATGTCACCAGAGGGCGCCATGACGTCACCACCAGCTCAGAGATGCTGGTTCTGAATGGAGACCAGAGGTCTACTGGTTCTGAATGGAGACCAGAGGTCTGCTGGTTCTGAATGGAGACCAGAGGTCTGCTGGTTCTGAATGGAGACCAGAGGTCTACTGGTTCTGAATGGAGACCAGAGGTCTACTGGTTCTGAATGGAGACCAGAGGTCTACTGGTTCTGAATGGAGACCAGAGGTCTGCTGGTTCTGAATGGAGACCAGAGGTCTACTGGTTCTGAATGGAGACCAGAGGTCTACTGGTTCTGAATGGAGACCAGAGGTCTACTGGTTCTGAATGGAGACCAGAGGTCTACTGGTTCTTGTGTGGAAGGAAATAGTTCAACTTTGGTCCTGAGGATGTTTTCATGTGGAATAAGACGAGGAGATTTAGAAGAGCATCGAGCTACGACTTCATTCTGAGGAAACTACAACATTTACACTAATATACTAATATATCTGATATACTAATATATCTGATATACTAATATATCTGATATACTAATATATCTGATATACTTATATATCTAATATACTAATATATCTGATATATCTGATATACTAATATATCTAATATACTAATATATCTGATATGCAAATATATCTGATATACTAATATATCTGATATACTAATATATCTGATATACTAATATATCTGATGTACTAATATATCTGATGTACTAATATATCTAATATACTAATATATCTGATATACTAATATATCTGATATACTAATATATCTGATGTACTAATATATCTGATATACTAATATATCTGATGTACTAATATATCTGATATACTAATATACTAATATATCTGATGTACTAATATATCTGATATACTAATATATCTAATATATCTAATATATCTGATATACTAATATATCTGATATACTACTATATCTGATGTACTAATATATGTGATATACTACTATATCTGATGTACTAATATATGTGAATGCAGGACTGTAGACGTGAGAAGTGTTTTCTCTCCACTGTCTCACCAGATGTTGCTGAGAGTGGTCTACACCTCCTCTATTAGTAGAGGGTCCTGGTTAGGGGGGGACACTAGTTCCTCATAGTTCCATGTTAGTTGATTTAGTTAGAGAAGAAAAGAGCTGAGTCATGTTATCTCCACATCAGTCGTGTCAGTGAAGAGACCGACCGACACCAACTGCTGCAGACAGATTTCTGATCTTCAACACAAGAGTCCTCAACACTTTCTCAGGAAACAACAAGTGAAGTAGAAACATTATATTAGTCACGTTTTCACAAAATGTTGCTACTTTTTTCAGAGGTTTTGTTGCTCTTTAGGAAGAGTCTGACAATTTCTTTCCTTTTTTCTGATATTTTAGCCCAAAGTCCCCAGAGGCAGCCGGTTGGTAACTTATCTTCATCAGAGCAGCTGGAAATGATGATCGCATTTCATTGGACAATTCTGTTATATAATGACAATAAAGCTGAACCTTGAACCTTGTAGCAGAAACATTAGACACACACACACACACACACACACACACACACACACACACACACACACACACACACACACACACACACACACACACACCTTGAGCCTTGTAGCAGAAGCATTAGAGTTGTTTTGTGTCTATAATATGATGGAGACGACGGCTTGTGAAAGGAAATAAAGATCAGCTGTTTGATTCCAATAAATCACCAACATGGAGATTTATCTTCAACACAAGAGTCGTCCAAACTTTCTCAGGAAATAAGAAGTGAAGTAGAAACATTATATTTAACATTACAGAGCCAGAAACTAACCTGAAGAGACCAAAGACTAACGTGTTGTTAAAGTACCAAACAGAAACTTACACTTTCTTCACACAGTCCAAAGAGTTGATGAAGAAGAGTTGATGAAGAAGAGTTGATGAAGAAGAGAGTCACTCTTCCCTGGAATGAGTCACAGCTCCACCTGTCAGGAAGCAGGCAGGAAGGGCTGCAACAGGAGATTTTCACAATAAAAGTACTTTCTGGCAGAAGGAGCTACAGGAACTTAAGGGCTTGGTTTTCCAGTCCCCAGTGCCCAAACCACCTCAACCCACTGCATCACCTGTTTACTCACCTGTTCAGCCTCAGGAGACAACGCCCCCCCCCACGGTCTTTTGCCCGGGAAAACGAAAAGGTTAACACTTCACACCAACTTGAAACACCAACAAATGGTTCCCTCAAACACCACCATCCTCAAAAAGACATTGGTAACTGGAGGTTTGTTGCTAACAGAAAATGTGTGGTTATGGGAGATGCTAATGTATCCAGACTCCCACCCCTGAACCACCCAGACCTACAAGTGGATTGCTTCCCTGGAGCCACTTTCTGGCATGCAGAGAACATTTTGTCTGAAACTGAGTGCTCTACAGCAGTTCAGGTTCTGGTGTTATCTTTTGGCCTGGACAGCAGGTCGCAGAACGTTAATTCAACCACCATCACTCAGCTCCAACGGGCGGTTGAAATGGCCAAATTGGCTTTTTCCCCCAAGCTTGGATTGTTATCCCTGAGATAAACTTCTCCAGAAAACTGCCAAAACAGGAACAGGAAAACCTCAGGCAACTGAACCAACTCATTGTCAGGAACTATTACTATATTCCTCAACTCACCAAAGCTTGCTTTTCCACACAGAAAAACCACATTGACTGGACTAGATCTACAGCAGAACACACGCTCAACAACTGGGACCAGTTCATCACAACAATGTTCCATTAAATACAGTCTTCCACACATGGAGACTTAAAGGCTGTTGAGGTACTTTGAACAATTCACAATGTGATAACATGACTTTGTCCCCTTTATTAGGTACTCCAGGAAGATACACTATAAGGTTTGATTAAACAGACATAAAAGAATACTAGGAGACTCACCACAGAGAGCACAATAATTATAATTATATATAAATAAGAAGAAACACACATTGGCTGTTTATCACTTTATGTACCACTATGGGGCGCTGTCCCCCCATTGATAATATGGGTTATAATCCAACAATTCATTATGGTTTTAAAACAACAATGCTTCATCTGTGAATATTGATTTCTCCTTAAAGCATTGTTTGCCGTGGGACCTGTGTGAAGGTGGGGGGGGCGCTGGGACGGCTGGATGTCTCTGGCCTGTGCATTTGATGTTGCCTGACCCTCCGGTTTATGTAGACAAGTCAACGTCTATTTACCCCCCCCCCCCCCCCTGTCTTCTTTCCTCACTAATACCAACAGTGAAGTCTTCAACACAAACACACACACACACACACACACACACACACACACACACACACACACACACACACACACACACACACACACACACACACACACACACACACACACTCACACACCAACAGTGAAGTCTTCAACACAAATATATTAATGTGGGAGGGAAACCTCCAACAGACACAATGAGACAGATTTATTATCACATTGATGACATCTTACTGCAGTAAAAGTACTAATAGACATGTTACTGCAGTAAAAGTACTAATAGCCCAGAGTGAAGTTCCAGCAGCTGTCTGAGCAGATAACTAACGTAGAGAGAAAACAGACAGACTCTCTGCTCCCTGAACTCAACACAATATGAAGATGAAGAAGTGAAAGACTTACGTACTCGACTGCTCTGATTGGACGGTTTCTCACGCTGCAGCTCCACCTGAAGACCTCTGGGACACCGAGACGTCTGATCAGGTGTACAAGTTAAAAAGAAAGACCACAAACACTCTCATAGTAACTTTATGCTTTTATTGTGAAAAGAGACAGAAGTCAGAACTAAACATGACACAAGTCAACGGCATTTCTACAATCTGATGATCACAGCTTCCATCTTTAAAGGACAGGAAGTGGAAGAAGTTTACAATGTTCACGAGGAATCTGATCAATCATTCTGGATTATTTTATACAAAGTTCATTCATTAGTTCATAACAATAACATGAAATATTTCTGTAAGTGTGATCCTGTACAGACTCAACTGATCAGGAACCAGGACCAGGAGGAGACTCTCCGTCCTACACACAACACAGAGACACTGAGGAACCAGAACCAGGAGGAGACTCTCAGTCCTACACACAACACAGAGACACTGAGGAACCAGGAGACCAGAACCCAAACCCAGGATAGAGAGGCTGAGTGAATGTGGTGTAGAAGGTGTGGAGGTGGATCAGTGAGTCAGAGGAGACTGTGTAGAAGGACAGAGAGCCAGCAGGACAGTCCACATACACTGCTACTCTACCAGAGAGGGGGGAGAGACCTGCTACTCTACCAGAGGGGGGGGGGAGGTTGGATGGATGTTTCTCTGTTATTGTGCCAGACAGAGTAACGACCATCAGAGCAGAACAGACTCCAGGACTGATCATTACGTCCAAACAAACAGTCAGCACTGTGTCCTCTCCTGCTGATTCCTCTGTAACTCACTGATATAGAAACCCTTCCTCTCCTCTCAACCTCCCAGTAACAGCGACCAGTCAGACCATCTCTACACAGCAGCTGTTCCCAGCAGTCAAACCTCTCTGGATGATCAGGATATTTCTGATCCTCCTCCACATATGTCACCTTCCTGTTGTTGTCTGACAGTTTGAGTTTTCTTTTCACTGTGTTTGTGTCGATTGTGAGTTGACAGGAATCTGACGGAGAGAAGGAGACACAACACAGCTGCAGTTATTAACCAATCAGCTCTTAGATGATGACATCAGAGGGTTGGATGAGTGATGTCACAGTTTGATGAATGAAATTAAAAACACACTTACACCTCCATGGACCTGGTGTCAACCATCTGACTCCATCAGGCTCCACCCTGAAAGGAGGAGGGGAGGGGGGCATTACATCATCACACACAGCTTCATTCTGATCTAATGTACGGTTGGAATTTACTCATTTATATTCATATTTGGGCTGTCAATCAATTAAAATATGTAATTCAGTTTAAAGTGTCTCAGGATTTATTTCATAGTAAACACAACATGACATCATGACTTTGTGTAAACATTAGGGCTATCAGTTTAACGTGTTATTAACGGCGTTAATGCAAACCCATTTTAATGCCGATAATTTTTTTAACGCACGTTTAACGCATAGAGAGAGCAACGGGATCTGTTAGTCCACTTCTTTAACTGTCTATGGCCACGCCATGTCCCGCCCTACGAAGCAGCTGATTGGTTTGGTTTAGGCATTTCACCGCGAGTAGTTATGATAGTGGATTGGTCAGGGGATAGGACCTGAACAAATGGAGTTACGTTACCTTGGACGCCTGGCCAATAGTAGTGATTGAAGGGCGGGTCTTGTAATTTCGCAGACCGCAAACAAAACAGACACAAGCCTCGGCCGGTTGGGTTTGAGCCTTTTATATACTGTCTATGGTTTGAGCCAGCCAAAGACAGTATGGTTTGAGCTTGCTAGCCGCGTAGCTAGTAGGCTTGTCACGGCGATTAGCTTCGGAGCGAGTAGTGACTCTACAGTCAGTGAGAGAAACAAAGTGTCTCCTCTGTTCCTTCTGACCACGGTGGGAAACCTGGAGCAGGAAAACCCTCTCCTTGATTTTACGTTGGTTATGAAAGAGAACGAGAACCAGGAAATGAGTCACGGGAAACCAGTTGCTATGACGACGGCTATGCCGCTGACGACGCTATGAGCCCATAGACAGTAGGACGAGCCACGCTCGCCTCAGGCATGAGGCAGTACTACCTGCAGTACTATCTGCAGTACTATCTGCAGGACTACCTGCAATGGAACATCGAGGTAACAGCGTTACATTATGTGACAGATTATTATCTCCAAGTGTGAATGTTAGTGTGAAATTGAACAGAACGTATATGACAATGTTGTTTTCAATAAAAAAAAATGTATCACAAAGCAAGCCAATCTACTTTTCCATGCTGATAAGTAATATATATGGGACAAAAAGAAATCAAGGGACATTTAGAATAGATAAAGATGTGCGATTAATCGCGAGTTAACTATGACATTAATGCGATTAAATATTTTAATTGCTTGACAGCACTAGTATCTTTTGGTATGCATTTCAGAAAAAAATGGTTAGGATTCAGGTGTAATTGCAAATAGGGATTAATCATGATTAATCCACTGAAAATTGTGATTAATTTGATTAAAAATTTGAATCATTTGACAGCCCTAGTAAACATACACGCCACTTTCTTAAGCCAAGTGGCGTGTTATCTGTGTTTCAGAGGTTGAAACTACCTCTGAAAACGGGAAAATCCGAACAAGCCACCGAGTTGACGTCAACTCGGTGCCTTGTTCGGATTTGCCCTGATTGCACCTCCTTAGTACTTGCCTTATTTGGTTCAAGTCTGGTCTTTGTCACGCCCCAATATTTACATATGCTACACAACTGACCTGAGGTCAGCTTAGTCTTCTGAATCTAGGTAACGCAGATCTCAGACATTGTATGCATTGTTTGTGTGCTATTTCATTACTAAATTAATTTCTGAGACTTTTTTATTCATGAAATCAACTATGTAGAGGTCAACGATGTGCTGTTTTAGGAAAGTTGATGGCTAATTGCAAATTTTGTCCAAATGTCGGAGCTCTTCAGAACGCTAACGTGACAGTGGCTGGGTTGCTGCCTCACTGTCCTGCGTGTGAGCTGTGAGCTACATGGATCTCCGTCACAGCCGGCAGCCCACGGCGCTCCATACCCCCGCAAAGTAAACGTTCCCGGGTTAGTGGACTACCAAATTCCGAGACTTTGACGGGGCTTCAGGGCCTGGAGCTCACCGCTCTCCCTCCGGTCTCCTGCTAGCTAGCTAGCTAAATGGCCCATGTGTGTGAGTGAAAGCGCGATCAGTGAGCTTGTTACGCCCAAAATCTCTTACCACAGATTCCATTTAATCTTAGCAGGTAGCTAACAGGACACGACATAACAAAAGCCATCAAATTCAAATAAATGCATTAAATTACATTACATGTCATTTTTTTTTTTTTTTATTCAAATTGGACACAAGTGTTAGCTTTGTAAGACCTTGGGGTATCTGGAATGTAAGTGGCATGACGAAATTCAAAATGTAAATATACTATAAATATGCCGAAAGTGGAGCTAGCTAGCCGCAAAGTTTACCGTTATGATTGCATGGGAGCAGCTAGCTAACAGGACACTATAACAAAAGCCATCAAATTCACAAAAATGCATTACATTCAAATCGGACACAAGTGTTAGCTTTGTAAGACCTTGGGTAGCTGTAATATAAGTGCTGTGAGGAGATTCAAAGTGTAAATATACCAGCACCGGGCAGACGCCAGCTCCACAGAGCTCCGCGGAACCCAAAGTCCTGTTAGTCCACTAGCTAGCTAACCCAGAAACTGTTACTTTGCTCTGGTTATGGAGCGCAGCGGGCTGCTGCTGTCTCTCAGACTGTGTTGACCTTCTGACGTCCGACACGTCTTACCAAATTTGTAATAAGCCATACATTTTCGTAAAATGCCCATATTTGAGCTTTATATAGTTGATTTCCCGCCTTAAAAAGTCTCACAAGTGAATTTAGTAAGAAATAGTCTGTGTCTGAAATATGAGACCTCCTGTCTCATCTTCAGTGTATTTGTATGTAGTTGCTCAACCATGTATGTGTATTGGGGTGCTCAACCAATCAGCGTGCAGCTCATCTAAATATTCATGAACATACCATATTTGGAAGAAAAGCTCTCGTTCCAAATAGGGCCCACAGAAAATCACCCGGAACATTTTCAGCCCAACCAATGTTACATACCCTATTAGGAGACTGTCATGGGGTTACCCCATGCCTTCATTTAAGCCAGTGCTAGCATTGGTCCTAGCATGCTAAGCTAACCCTAGCATGAGCGTTAGCATAGGACTGGTAGCATTAGCATTACCAGTAGCAGGTGGGCTAGCATCAATGGACACATGGCTTGTCAATTCATGTTATTTCCTTTCGATGTATTAAGTATTAGTTGAAAGAGTAGAAAGTATGATTGGATAAATACGACACATACACAGTTCATTTCATGGCATTTATTTTAGGTTAATGGATTTACCCAAGGTTATCAAAATGTTTCATTCACCTGTTCTCATTTTCAAGCAGGGTGATGGGTCGAAGCGGCAAACAGGAAGTGACAGAGTCCGGAGTAATTTATAGGGGGGAGGACCTGGAACGGTCCAAGTGTAAGCCAGTACAGAGGGGGGGTACTGAAGTGTCTAAGTTCCTGGTTTTGAGAAGCTTGTTCAGCATATAACATTTAATTGCTGGTTTTATAGTTGGTATCTTGTATATTGATGTAGCCAGAAGTGTTAGGGAATGTTGAGGTAACAGGATGAGGTTGATTGATTTCCAATTAACTTTGGTTTGTCTTGTAGGAGGAGCTGCAGGTATAAAGGAAGGAGGCAGAAGCTCCACAGGGGAAGAACAGTTTTGGCCTGGAAGGGTGCAGGTGCTAGAGCCCCATAGCCAGGGCCTGCTTTAGGTTTTTTTCATTGTTTAGTATTTGTTAGTATGATAAGTTCTAGTTTGTACTTAGTTTCTTTGTTGTTTTTGTTATTTTTATATATTTTTGTAATAATTCACCCATGCACTACCGCCCTTTCCCCATGAAGGGGGGAGAAATAAATCAAAGCACCCGGTGAAGAACTCCTGAGTCCATGTCTCTTCCTTCCACTACGGGGCTAAACCTTACATGTGGTGTCAGAAGTTAAAACAAGCTGGAAAATGCCTCCCAAAAAGGCCCAACAGCAGCAGAGTGCAGTGGAAGAGGAGGAAGGGGCCATTGGAGGGATTGAAGATGGCTCCCAGTCAGGAGAAAACCCTGGTACATCTGTTGAATCTAGTCTTGGCTCCTTGGCCAATATGTTTGAGAATTTTATGCATCTGCAAATGGAGAGAGATAGAAGACAAGAAAAAGAAGCCACGAAACAAGAACAGAAATATAGTGTGTTGACTCACCAAGTCACACAACTTCAGCTGGATCTTGAGGCTGCCAGGAGTGGACATCAATCAACACAAACAGCTGGGGCACTAAGAGGAGAGCCTAAGTTGCAACGACTGGAGGACTTTGATGACATTGACCATTTCATCACTACTTTTGAGAGGTTGGCTGAGGTCTACAACTGGCCACAGCAAGAATGGGCTGTGCTTCTGATTCCACTTTTGACGGGTAAGGCCAGAGGGGCCTTTGTGGCTATGAATCCAGCAGATACAAAGAATTATGGCTTATTGAAAGCTGCAGTGCTGAAGAAGTACGAAATCAATAGAGAAACTTATCGTCAACGATTTCGCTCTTATGACACACCGGCGGAGGAGTCCCCCCAAGAACTGTATACTCGACTCAAAGACACTTTTTGTAAGTGGACCCAGTACGCCACCTGCAGTAAAGAGGACATGATGGAGAAAATGGTCCTGGAGCAGTATTTGAAGGTTCTTTATCCAGAAGTGAAAGCCTGGGTCAAGGAGCGTGATCCGCCTACTGCAGCAAAGGCTGCTGAACTGGTGGATGCCTATGTGTCTGCTCACAAGGGACAGGGATCTTACCATTACGCAGGACAATGCAGATTCCAAGGGGGTAAGTCTGAGGGTTTTTTTGAAGGGGGTGGTTCAAGTAGCCATACACAGAGTCAGGCCAGCTATAGGAAATCTTCACGGGTAGATCCGACAAACCACAGGGTTTGGTCAGGTCGCAAAGCAGATGTAGTATGTTATAGCTGTGGTGAGGCAGGCCATACACGCCCCTTTTGTCCAGTAAAAAAGCCCACAGCTACAAACCTCTGTTATGTTCCAAAACCTAAGTTTGCATTTTTCCCAGAAGCATCTGATTCACTAACTGTTACAGTCTTGATAAATGGTAGACCCCTAACAGCATTGTTAGACACAGGTTGTACCCAATCTCTTGTCCAGGCAAAGTTTGTGCAAAGAGAGCTTTGGAATATAGAGGAGACAGAACCAGTTATTTGTGTTCATGGCCACAGTTCTGAGGTGCCCACAGCAGAGGTTTATTTAGAGGTACACAACCAACCTTACCTCATTAAAGTAGGAGTAGTTCCAGAGTTGCCATATCCTGTGTTATTAGGAACAGATTTTCCCATCCTCTTGGATTTAATTCAAGGGTGTAGGGGGAAGTTGTGTGGGGTTATCACTAGGTCTAGAGCAAAGGAACTCTCAGCTTTACCGGTGTTAGTGGAGCCAGGGGTTGAGTCACATTCAAGAGTGTTACAGACAGTTAGACCTGTTTCACCCTTGCAACTGCCTGAGTGGCTCAAGTCTACATCGGTGGAGGTAGGGAGTTCAGTTTTAGAGGCAGGTACTGCAGAGAAACACATAACTGATACAGACAGCCACATGCCCTTTAAGCAAGTTCCAGACCCAGTTGACACATTACATCTTATGCCATTTCATGAGGAGCAGATAGAAGCAGGGTCAGGAGTCACACAGGAGGACAGGTTGGAGTCACGCAGAGAGCAGGTGTGGGAAGGGTTAAAACAGTCAGTTGAACAGCCAGAGCAGGATGCTGAGGTTCCAGGGCTAGCTGAGGAAGATGTTTCATTTCCCTGTGACCTTGCTGTTCATCAGAAAAATGACCCCACACTAGCAGAGTGTTTCAAAAATGTAGAGAGTAGTCTTGGTTCACTTACAGAGTTTTTCGTGGCTGAAAATGGTGTGTTGTATAAGCAGTCAGAGTATGGGAAACAGCTTGTTCTTCCTGAGGTATCGAGGGCTGAGGTGCTCAGGGTAGGTCATACTGTTCCATGGGCTGGTCATTTGGGTTTCGTGAAGAGTTTCATGCGAATAAGTAAGAGGTTTTACTGGCCAGGAATGTATACCCAGGTTCAGAATTACTGTAAAACATGCCCAGAGTGTCAGCTCACTGCAGGAAAATATATAGCTCCGGCACCCCTTATTCCACTCCCTGTCATTTCCACTCCCTTTGAGAGAATAGGTGTAGATATTGTTGGTCCTGTAGAAAGGAGTCAGACAGGCAACAAGTTTATTTTAGTCATTTGTGACTATGCTACTAGATATCCTGAAGCCTACCCCTTAAGAGAAGTAACAGCTAAACAGGTAGCTACAGCATTGCTTAAGTTTTTCAGCCAGGTAGGAATCCCCAGAGAAGTTCTTACTGATCAAGGTCCAAATTTCATGAGCCGCACACTTTCTCAAGTCTATCAGCTGTTAGGTATTAAGAGAGTGAGAACCACCCCTTATCACCCTCAGACGGATGGACTGGTTGAGCGTTTCAACAAAACTTTGATTGGTATGCTTAAAAAGTTTGTGTCAGACACATGAAAGGACTGGGACAAGTGGCTCCCATTTTTGCTTTTTGCATACCGTGAAGTTCCCCAGAGTTCAACAGGGTTTTCCCCCTTTGAGCTCATCTATGGTCATCAGGTCAGAGGTCCTTTGGATGTTCTACGTGAAATGTGGGAGGAGTCTGATCCACCAGAGAATATGAACATTATATCCTTTGTCCTAAAGATGCGGGAACAACTGATGAAAACCACATCTATGGCTCGTGACAATCTACTGAAATCCCAGGCTAAACAGAAGCAGTGGTATGATCTTTCAGCCAGAAAAAGGAGTTTGGTAAGGGGCGAACAGGTATTGTTACTTTTGCCAACATCAGAACACAAATTGCTGGCAAAATGGCAAGGCCCATATGAGGTCAAGCAGAAGATGGGTGAGGTGACTTACCAGATCTTCATGCCACAGCGGAAACAACCACTTCAAACATTTCACATTAATATGCTGAAGAAATGGGTCCCCCGGTTGATTCCAGAGGCATCTGTACCCCATTCTCTTTTTGTTCGAGCTGTGGAGGAAGAGGAGGATTTGGTGGAACAATATCTACCTACTGAAGACGAAGAGAAGCAACTGGATCTCAACCACCTATCAGATGGGAGGAGAAAGGAGCTCCTGGACATTTTGCCTCTCAACCTTTTTCTACAGACACCTGGAAGGACAGAGATGGTATGCCATCATATCGCCTTGAAGGATTCAACCCCTCTCCGTCAATCAATGTACAGAGTCCCAGAGCGTCTTTTGCTAGTTTTGAAGAAAGAGCTGGACATGATGAGGGAAATGGGAGTGATAGAGCCATCTGTTAGTGAATGGAGCAGCCCAATCATTCTGGTGCCAAAGAAAGATACAACACTAAGATTCTGTTTGGACTTCAGAAAAGTTAATGGTGTTAGTAGGTTGGACCTATACCCCATGCCCAGGGTTGATGATCTCATTGAGAGACTAGGCAGTGCCAACTTCATCAGTACACTGGATCTATGTAAGGGGTACTGGCAGATTCCACTCACCGAAGCAAGCAAGGAGGTGACAGCATTCAAAACCCCTTTTGGACACTTCCAGTTTACAGTGCTTCCCTTTGGCCTGCATGGGGCCCCTGCAACATTTCAGAAGATGATGGACAAGTTGCTGAAGGGTACAGAGTCCTATGCTGCAGCCTATTTAGATGATGTAGTGGTCCATAGTTCCAGCTGGGAGGATCACCTGTTTCATCTGACGGAAGTGCTAGGGAGAATTAGTGATGCAGGCCTGACCATCCGCCCGGACAAATGTGCACTTGCCAAGCAAGAAGTAAAATATCTGGGTTATGTGCTGGGCAAGGGAGTGATCAGACCTCAAGTTGGCAAGGTAGATGCTATCTTGTCAGCAGAAAGACCTCAAACCAAGTCGCAAGTCAAGTCATTTTTGGGCTTGGTGGGTTGGTATAGGCGTTTTGTCCCAGGATTCTCTACCCTCTCAGTTCCTCTTACCAACCTGACTAGGAAGAACCTGCCCAATAAGGTGCAATGGACAGAGGGGTGTGAAGAGGCGTTTCAGGTTCTGAAGCGTGCTCTGTGTACGGAACCTGTACTGACGAGTCCTGATTTCCAACAACCGTTCATTCTTCAGACAGATGCATCTGAACTTGGGGTTGGGGCTGTTTTGTTGCAGGGAGACCCGGGTAATCTTCAGCCTGTGTTGTACATCAGTAGGAAACTCAATAAACATGAAGGAAGATACTCAGTTGTGGAGAAAGAATGCCTTGCCATTAAGTGGGCGTTTGATTCTCTTCGCTATTACCTGCTGGGACGGAAATTCGTTCTGGAAACAGATCACCGGGCGTTGACATGGCTCCAGAACATGAGGGATACCAATTCCAGGATAACACGGTGGTTTCTCGCCATGCAGCCTTATGACTTTGATGTTCTCTACCGGAAAGGGAAAGAGAACTGCACAGCTGATTACCTTTCAAGGACGCCACAGGGGTCGTCTCCAGAGGGAGGGGGAAATGTCATGGGGTTACCCCATGCCTTCATTTAAGCCAGTGCTAGCATTGGTCCTAGCATGCTAAGCTAACCCTAGCATGAGCGTTAGCATAGGACTGGTAGCATTAGCATTACCAGTAGCAGGTGGGCTAGCATCAATGGACACATGGCTTGTCAATTCATGTTATTTCCTTTCGATGTATTAAGTATTAGTTGAAAGAGTAGAAAGTATGATTGGATAAATACGACACATACACAGTTCATTTCATGGCATTTATTTTAGGTTAATGGATTTACCCAAGGTTATCAAAATGTTTCATTCACCTGTTCTCATTTTCAAGCAGGGTGATGGGTCGAAGCGGCAAACAGGAAGTGACAGAGTCCGGAGTAATTTATAGGGGGGAGGACCTGGAACGGTCCAAGTGTAAGCCAGTACAGAGGGGGGGTACTGAAGTGTCTAAGTTCCTGGTTTTGAGAAGCTTGTTCAGCATATAACATTTAATTGCTGGTTTTATATTTGGTATCTTGTATATTGATGTAGCCAGAAGTGTTAGGGAATGTTGAGGTAACAGGATGAGGTTGATTGATTTCCAATTAACTTTGGTTTGTCTTGTAGGAGGAGCTGCAGGTATAAAGGAAGGAGGCAGAAGCTCCACAGGGGAAGAACAGTTTTGGCCTGGAAGGGTGCAGGTGCTAGAGCCCCATAGCCAGGGCCTGCTTTAGGTTTTTTTCATTGTTTAGTATTTGTTAGTATGATAAGTTCTAGTTTGTACTTAGTTTCTTTGTTGTTTTTGTTATTTTTATATATTTTTGTAATAATTCACCCATGCACTACCGCCCTTTCCCCATGAAGGGGGGAGAAATAAATCAAAGCACCCGGTGAAGAACTCCTGAGTCCATGTCTCCTCCTTCCACTACGGGGCTAAACCTTACAGAGACCTTCAGGAACAGTGTGACATATCCCATATAATCATTCTATCACCCCTTTAACATACAGATATCTGTCCAAACTACATTAATTATTAATAAAAAGGAATTCTAATTTTAGTTTCTGGAGATGTTCTCCTTTAAACCTTCCTACACAAATATCTCCTTTTTGTTCATTAGTGTTTGTACCTGAGAGTTTCCAGTCCCCAGAAAGGATCCTTAAGTGCCGCTGACAGTAGCTTCACTCCTGAGTCTCCTGGATGATTGTAGCTCATGTCCAGCTCTCTCAGATGGGAGGGGTTGGAGCTCAGAGCTGAGACCAGAGAAGAACAGCCTTCCTCTGAGAACAGACAGCCTGACACACTGAAAACACACATAACAACACACAGGAACCCTCTGTCAACACGTGGAGCTATGTGTTTGTTTGATGTTTGTTTGTCGTCCAGATACATTTTGGTCCAGCTTTAGAATACACCTTTAAAATCATCTGTTTCATTTAATTATTTAACAACAAAAGTAAACAATGCAAAATCCTCATGGAAAGTAACTATAGTATAGAAATTAATAATTAAATAATTAATAACTACTGCTGAAGTTCATTATTTCAGCAGACACAAAGTTACACGTCAGCTGTTTATCACTTAAAAATAATCAGTTTAAATGGTCATCAGTTGAATGGGTTAATGAATCCTGACCTGAGAGTCTCCAGTCTGCAGTGTGGACTCTTCAGTCCATCCGAGATCAGCTTCACTCCTGAATCCTGCAGGTTGTTGTTACTCAGGTCCAGCTCTCTCAGACTAGAGGACTGGGAGCTGAGAACTGAGGACAGAGCTTCACAGCTTCTCTCTGAGAGGTTACAGCCACTTAGTCTAGAAAGACAACAGGAAACAAGTTATTTATTTTACTCTGTTGTGATTTTACTCTTGAAAGATATCAGAGTATTTATTAATGAATAAATCTCACTTACAGAGCTTTGTTGGAGGCTTTGACCACTGGCAGCAGCCTCAGAAGAGCCTTCTCTGAAGCAGAGTATTTCTTCAGATCAAACACGTCCAGATCTTTTTCTGATGACAGTAAGATGAAGACCAGAGCTGACCACTGAGCAGGAGACAGTTTACCTGTGGAGAGACTTCCTGATCTCATGGACTGTTGGATCTGCTCCACTAGAGAACCATCATTCAGTTCATTCAGACAGTGGAACAGATTGATGCTTCTCTCTGCAGACAGTTTCTCACTGATCTTCTTCTTGATGTACTTGACTGTTTCCTGATTGGTCTCTGAATTACTTCCTGTCTGTGTTAGCAGACCTCGTAGGAGAGTCTGATTGGTCTTCAGTGAAAGACCCAGGAGGAAGCGGAGGAACAAGTCCAGGTGTCCATTTGGACTCTGTAAGGCCTTGTCCACAGCACTCTGGTAGAAACGTGCTGATTTGTCCCTGAACACTTCATACCACCGAGGGGTTGTTTCTTGGTCTGACAGCAGGTTGACTCCAGAGTTGGTAAATGTCAGATGGACATGAAGGGCAGCCAGAAACTCCTGAACACTCAGATGGACGAAGCAGAACACCTTGTCCTGGTACAGTCCACTCTCCTCTTTAAAGATCTGCGTGAACACTCCTGAGTACACTGAGGCTGCTCTGATATCTATGCCACACTCTGTCAGGTCTGATTGGTAGAAGATCAGGTTGCCTTTCTGCAGCTGCTCAAAAGCCAGTTTTCCCAGAGACTCGATCATCTTCCTGCTCTCTGGACTCCAGTGTGGATCTGTCTCAGCTCCTCCGTCATACTTGATGTTCTTCACTTTGGACTGAACTACCAGAAAGTGGATATACATCTCAGTCAGGGTCTTGGGCAGCGTTCCTCCCTCTCTGGTCTTTAACACCTTCTCCAGAACTGTAGCAGTGATCCAGCAGAAGACTGGGATGTGGCACATGATGTGGAGGCTTCGTGATGTCTTGATGTGGGAGATTATTTTGCTGGCCTGCTCCTCATCTGTGAATCTCTTCCTGAAGTACTCCTCCTTCTGTGGGCCAGTGAACCCTCTGACCTCTGTCACCATGTCAACACACTCAGCAGGAATCTGATTGGCTGCTGCAGGCCGTGTAGTTATCCAGAGGCGAGCAGAGGGAAGCAGATTCCCCCTGATGAGGTTTGTCAGCAGCACACCCACTGAGCTGGACTCTGTAACATCAGTCAGGATCTTAGTTTTGAGGAAGTCCAGAGGAAGTCGGCACTCATCCAGACCGTCAAAGATGAACACAACCTCTTCAAATCTGCAGATTCCTGCTTCTTTGGTTTCACTAAAGAAGTAATGAACCAGTTCCACCAAGCTGTATTTTCTCTCTTTCAGCACATTCAGCTCTCTGAAGGTGAATGGAAATGTGAACTGGATGTCCTGGTTGGCTTTGTCTTCAGCCCAGTCCAGAGTGAACTTCTGCGTTAAGACTGTTTTCCCGATGCCAGCCACTCCCTTTGTCATCACTGTTCTGATTGGTTCAACTCTTCCAGGTGGGATTTTAAAGATGTCTTCTCGTCTGATAGTTGCTTCTGGTCTGTCTGGTTTCCAGGATGCCGTTTCAATCTGTCTGACCTCATGTTCATCATTGACCTCTGCAGTCCCTTCCTTTGTGAGGTAGATCTCTGTGAACATCTGATTCAGAAAGGTTGGGTTTCCTGCTTTAGCTATCCCCTCAAACACACACTGGAACTTCTTCTGCAGGTTAGATTTAACTTTACGCTTACAAACTCCAGAATTTCCTGAATGAATACAGAACAAAGAAGTACAGTAAGTGATTCGTGAAGAAACAGAAATATACTTTGAACCTTCTCTGGAGACATTAGTAAACGTCCCATTAGTCCAGCAAGTTAAATCTTTAGAGAAATCCTCTTACTGCTCTGCAGACGGTCAGCCAGCTCATCCTGCTTCATTCTCCTCAGGAAGTGCAGTGTGATCTTCAGAAATGCCTCTCTGCTGCTCCTCTGCTCTTCATCCTCACCCTCACTCTGACTCTCTGAGCATTCTGCGTAATCTGGACTCAGAACCTTCTGGATCTTCTTCAGCTCGTTCTTCACAAAGGTGACGATGTTCTCCTCCAGCAGCTGGAACAGAAGATTATATGAATGACACAATCAAACTGAAATCGTGGAAGAAAACATCAGAACCATGTTTGACAGACTGACAACCCACTGGTCTGAAAAGTGCAGCATGAAGATGATTGTGAACAGAATAGATGTAAAGTTGTTGTACATGTACAGACCATAAATATAGAGTCCAGGTGTGTTTGATGCTGCTGGGCAGACTGACCACTGGGAACCTCTGAGCTCTCCTGGTCCACTCTGTGGAGGAATCAGGAAGAATTAGCTCACATCATATCTGTCCACACGGAGACAAACACAAGGTAAAGGTCCTGTGACATTAAAGTGTTGATTACATCATTGAATCAGATGGTTTCCTCTGACATTAAAGTGTTGGTGGTACTGATGATCCCACTGTGAATCAACAGAAAGAACTAAGAAGTAAACAAGGGCTACAACATGGTTGGCCTAAAGGACTCCTGAAGCAGAAGACTGGTATCATGAGGCCAGGAGGTCTGCAGCTTCTGTGGTCATGGAAGCAAACATTTGTAGGAAGAGGAAGTTTGAGGAGGCAATGGTGAAAAACCTTCTGTTGGCCTGAAAACGAGTTTGGCAAACCATCAGACGACTCGGGAGTGGGAAGCAGAGCTTAGATGGCCCGTTTGTAGTCGGGGAGAACTTCTGACCTGGACTGAGGATACTGTTTGATGGGGGTTCCCTCTATCTGTCTATGGACTTCTGATCCAACTGGCAAACCCAGATCCAACATTTGGGAAGAATTTTGCTTTTTGACCAATTTGGGTCAGGAGACTTGGGGGGGAGGGGGGGGGGGGGGAATCTGATCATGAACCCACTCACTGAAACTTGGCCTTAACTGTCCAGACTCAAATGGCAGAAGTCTTCTCATGGCAAATAGTGTCCTGACCCAGGTGACACAAACACTTACCAAGGATCGCTGGTTCTCCAGGGGGGATGTGCAGATGAAGTTACCCTGGAAGGGGCACTCTGAGGCGCACACATCCCAACCATCCCTCTGGTATTCCCAGTTGGAGAAGAACATTAAGGAAGAATTTTGCCATTCATGATTTTTAGTCTACGCTGTGGCTATGGCAGATTTAAAATGCTTTTTAATGGGGCTAAAACACCAGATAATATTGGACCAAACCAGGTCCAATATTAAATTGACATCTACAGTTGAAGACTGGTCTTACTGGACAGCCTTCAGATGTGAGAAGACAAATATATGTGAGGAAGAAAGATGCTGAAAATAAACTCCAAACATTTCTCTGGATACATAAAAATTGAAACATCAATCAGCACTATTATAATATTATTAACAGCTTACCTCTTTTCACCAGAGGGTTGTTGACCTTTAAATTCTATGAGTCGATGATTTGACCAGTCACTCTTGAAGGACACACAGCTGGGTTCAGGTCCAGGTTCAGGATCAGCAGAGTCTGGTCTTTGACTAAGACCAACAGGGATGGAAATTCACTTTTCATTATTCAGACACAAAAACTGCTGCAACTAAAACAAGACTAACACAAAGAAGTTCAATGAACTATACAAAAAAGTGGGTTAAAAAGCTAAAACACCAGAGAATATATTGGACCAAACCAGATCCAATGTTTAGCTAAAGTCAAGAGTTGAAGACTGGTTTAACTGGTTTAACTGGACACATTTCAGATGTGAGAAGATAAATATATTTAATGAAGAAAGATGCTGAAAATAAACTCCAAAAACTTCACTGAATACATGAAAGTTAAAACATGAATCAGCAATATTATAATAATATTAACAGCTTACCTCTTTTCAGCAGAGGGTTGTTGACCTTTGTAGTCTATAAAGCATTCATTTGACCAGTCACTCTTGTAGGACACACAGCTGGGTTCAGGTCCAGGTTCAGCAGAGTCTGTTTTTTGATGGATCCTGTTACACAGAGAGTGAGACCAAAAGGGATGGAAATTAATTTTTTTAATATTCAGAAACATAAAACTGCTGGAGATACAAGCACCAACTAAAATCAGATTAACACAAAGAAGTTCAATAAACTATACAACAAACTGGCTTAAAAATATGAAACACCAGAGAATATATTGGACCAAACCAGATCCAATATTCACCTAAAGTCAAGAGTTGAAGACTGGTTTAACTGGTTTAACTGGACAACTTTCAGATGTAAAAATATAAATATATGTGAAGGAGAAATATGCTGAAAATAAACTTAAAACTTCTCTGGATACATAAAAGTTAAAGATGAATCAGTAATATTATAATATTAACAGCTTACCTGTTTTCAGCAGACGGTTGCTCTCCTTTAAAACTAATATAGCGTTCATTTGACCATTCGCTCTTAAAGGACACACAGCTGGGTTCAGGTTCAGGATCAGGATCAGGTTCAGGTTCAGGAGACTCTGGTCTCTTCTGGGTCCTGATAGAAAAACACATTTATTGAGGGTCACATGTTCAGCTAAAGTCTCCCAGCATAAATTATATTAATATGAATATGCATGTAGGCCTAATTATTAACAATTAAATGCCAATAGTGCTTTATTTTCTGTCCAAAACAAATATCTTTTGAAATCAGAACAAAAATATAAAAAAAAAAAAAAGGTTTTCTAAACTGAAAGACATTTTGAGTGATACAGAAAATTATTTTGCAAAATAATATTCTCATTTCAATCATCAACTACAATAATTTCTTTCATGCATGAGACTGACATGACCCAAAACAACCAGACAGGACGTAGTTCCATCCAATGAGACTCCACAACTCACCTCAATCTTCTTCTTAACATTTCTATTTCTCTTTCAATTCTCTCCTTCTGCCATTCAAGTCTCTCCATCAATCCTCTCTCCTCCATTTCTATTCACCACTCGAGGTCAGGTTGCCTTTTTTAAAGTAGCGGTGGCTCCATGGACACACAGCTGGGTTCAGGTTCAGGTTCAGCAGGGTCTGGTCTCTGATGGTCCTGTTAGGAGAGGAAGACCACTTTTTAATCTCCAGAACCAGAAGCTGCTGGAGAAACTAGAAGATATCAAGCAGGAAATAAAGTCTGAAGCTCTTCACTGAATGATTTCTGCTCTCTGCTCATCCTGCTCTGTCATTCATTCTCTTTCTGGGAGAACAGGAACATTGGAAAGACTCCAGGACTAATGTCATCTTTCTGTCCTCTAATGGAGACAAGACTCCAGGACTAATGTCATCTTTCTGTCCTCTAATGGAGACAAGACTCCAGGACTAATGTCATCTTTCTGTCCTCTAATGGAGACAAGACTCCAGGACTAATGTCATCTTTCTGTCCTCTAATGGAGACAAGACTCCAGGACTAATGTCATCTTTCTGTCCTCTAATGGAGACAAGACTCCAGGACTAATGTCATCTTTCTGTCCTCTAATGGAGACAAGACTCCAGGACTAATGTCATCTTTCTGTCCTCTAATGGAGACAAGACTCCAGGACTAATGTCATCTTTCTGTCCTCTAATGGAGACAAGACTCCAGGTCTAATGTCATCTTTCTGTCCTCTAATGGAGACGAGACTCCAGGACTAATGTCATCTTTGCACAGAACATTTCTGTCCTGTTCATAAAAAACAATGACATGAAGACACTTCTCCTCCACACATCACTACAACAGTAACAGAGGCATTTAGGTCACTACATTTTATTCTGAAAGGTCCCAGAGGAAACAGTAGAGTCCTGTTGTGTCTGACTTTACGCTGGTGGAGACGATGGTTTGTTGTCCGACAGAAGGAGAAAGGCTCGGACACCCCCCCATCTTCAACCTCAGCCTTCATTTAGATCTCAACTACAGCTGTAAAGTTTCCTGACTGCAGCCTCACGGTTGGGACAGACAGACGTAGAAACACCTGGCAAAGTATTTAAAACCTCCTCTGTAGTACTTCATGTTACAACATGTAGATTTGTCTTCAACACGAGGAACTTTACACACGTCAAGTTCCAACATGTTTTAAATGTGATGAACAAACTTTATCGTTAAACAGAATCAGTGACGCAGTGGAAGTACTCCAAACTAGTAATACTACACGGTGAAAATACTCAGTCCAACGTCCTGCTCTGTTACTACATGTACTTGAAGTAGAAGTAGCAGTGAGAGAGCTGATTCTCTGGAACATTACATCATGTTTTACTGCTGATTCATACTTTGTGTGTAAACTGTGGATGTGCAGAGTAACACGCTGTTAGATAAATGGAGGACAATAACAAGTACAAGCTTTCCTTCTGAGATTAAAGCAAATATTTAGACATATTACTGCAGTAAAAGTACTAATAGGACAGTCTGAAGTTCCAGCAGCTGTCTGAGCAGATAACTAACGTGGAGAGAAAACAGACAGACTCTCTGCTCGCTGTTCTCTGGACTTTAACAGAGAAAACCTCAGCAGAGAACTCCTCATTACAGACAGCACATTGAGGGCCTTTCATCATTTAACAGGAGAGCCAGAACTAACCGGTTTGTAGCTGAACTCAGGCAGCTTCGTCAGGAGGAGGAGGAGGACAGAAAGAATCCTGGAGAACCAGAAACACTCTGACTAAAGGAGGAGGAGGAGGAGCGAAGAGGAGCTACACTGAAAAGATGCAGAAACAGTTTTGAGCCAACCAGGCTGCGTGAGAGCAGACAGGCCTGCAGGACATCAGCTGTCTGATAATAACTGGATGGATTATCATAGAGTGGGCGTGTCTGTGAAGAGAAGGCTGATAATGAGATGAACGGCAGCGACGAGCAGGCGGCAGCAGCGGGGGGGGGGGGGGCTGACAAAAATCAGCTGTGAAGTCGGACAGTTTCCAGCCGTATCCAGCAGCCTGCAGGCTGAACAGGAAGTCACAGAAACACTGGTCTGATTGTGATTTAATAAAATGTTATTTGACCCATATATCAGTTTGTACAGTCTCCAGTTGTTCTTATTATGACAGAGTAGCTGTCAACATGCTCTACATGTGATCTGTTGCTGATTTTAATAACAACAGACTGTAGATGATCTGTAATCTGAACAGATTTAGTCTCTCTGACTTCTAAACATCACACATCAGCCACACATGTGTTCTGTACAGCATGTGATCAGTAAACAATAAGTCTTTAAATCAGACACACAGCAGTTAAAATCCCTCAGATTCTAAATCAATAAAAAGTTTATATAAAACGTCATCATGTTGTCAATTCTGTACCAATCAGCTGTTAGATCAGCTGAGAGGCCGGCGTTTCCCAGAATGCCTTGTGTCCGCCTGGGTCTTGCAGTCGGTGAAAAGTAACTGTGCTGCCTGCGTCTCAGAACTGCGGCCGCCTTGCTCTCGTGAGATTATCGTTGCTACGTGTGCATGACGTCAGAGCAAGTCGGGACCAAGGACAATAACAAGTACAAGCTTTCCTTCTGAGATTAAAGCAAGTATTCAGACATGTTACTGCAGTAAAAGTACTAATAGCCCAGAGTGAAGTTCCAGCAGCTGTCTGAGCAGATAACTAACGTGGAGAGAAAACAGACAGACTCTCTGCTCCCTGAACTCAACACAATATGAAGAAGTGAAAGACTTACGTACTCGACTGCTCTGATTGGACGGTTTCTCACGCTGCAGCTCCACCTGAAGACCTCTGGGACACCGAGACGTCTGATCAGGTGGGTCGACTGGAACCTTTGTCTCTGACAGCAAAACAACTAACCTGTTACAGCTTGATCAGGAGGAGGAGGAGGAGGAGGAGGAGGAGGAAAGAATCCTGTAGAACCAGAAACACTGTGACAACAGAGATCAGAGGATCAGTAACACTTTATAACAACCAGCAGTGAGGAACAGGAAATTAACCTTCAGTTAAAAGTTATTTTAACTGTTAACGACATGATGAATCATAACGTTACTGATTATTGGTAATGTTGTCATTTGTTATTTCAGAGAGAAATACCAAAATAAAGAACAATCAAACTAACCCAAAGTCTCCAGTTTGTCTTCATCTCTGAGCTGGTGGTGATGTCATGGCGCCCTCTGGTGACATCAGCAGGAACTACAAGCAGAGCGCCACCAAACATATTCACACATTACAACATGTTTACACATTTTAGTAGTTTCATTTCGTTTCAGAGAATTTAATTCTTCAACTCGTGCAATCCCAAATGGTTTAATTCTACTTATGCAAAAATGACTTAAGTTATGGTGAACATGATATATATATATATATATATATATATATATATATATATATATATATATATATATATATATATCTCAGCCTTTTCTGTCATTGGATGGAATTTAACTAACACACACAAAGTGTAACAATAAGCAAATTCACCAAATCTTTTTCAGAGAAATTATTCAGTTTTTGTGGAGATCTAAAATTGAGAAGATAAACTGGAGAAGAGCTTCTACCATATAAGTACTGTTTCTAACAAAGTTAAGGAAGTACACACCTTTTGTGTGTGTGTGTGTGTGTGTGTGTGTGTGTGTGTGTGTGTGTGTGTGTGTGTGTGTGTGTGTGTGTGTGTGTGTGTGTGTGCGCGTGTGTACTGAGACTCAGAGGAAAGATCAGACAGGAGTTTGAGTTATTTTATCAAGTGCTATTTACAACAGTAGTTACACATTACAAGAGATAGTCACTGTGTTTCTATGACAACAGCAACCGTTCAGAAAACAGCTCTCCCCCCCCCCCCCCTCCGGTGGCAGCGAGATATTACTGCTTAAATATCACCTGCAGGATTAGACTTTAGTGGAAGATTCACTTGTTGTGTGCAGGTTTTTACATGAATTAGCTTTAAAACTATTTACAATGTTAATGGAGCAGGAGAACACTTCACCACCAGACTCCATGTAAATAATCACTACTTTTAGCGTGTATAGAGCCAGACTCCATGTAAATAATCAGGACTTTTAGCGTGTATAGAGCCAGACTCCATGTAAATAATCAGGACTTTTAGCGTGTATAGAGCCAGACTCCATGTAAATAATCACTACTTTTAGTGTGTATAGAGCCAGACTCCATGTAAATAATCACTACTTTTAGTGTGTATAGAGCCAGACTCCATGTAAATAATCAGGACATTTAGCGTGTATAGAGCCAGACTCCATGTAAATAATCAGGACTTTTAGCGTGTATAGAGCCAGACTCCATGTAAATAATCACTACTTTTAGAGCCAGACTCCATGTAAATAATCACTACTTTTAGCGTGTATAGAGCCAGACTCCATGTAAATAATCACTACTTTTAGAGTGTATAGAGCCAGACTCCATGTAAATAATCACTACTTTTAGAGCCAGACTCCATGTAAATAATCACTACTTTTAGCGTGTATAGAGCCAGACTCCATGTAAATAATCAGGACTTTTAGCGTGTATAGAGCCAGACTCCATGTAAATAATCACTACTTTTAGCGTGTATAGAGCCAGACTCCATGTAAATAATCACTACTTTTAGAGTGTATAGAGCCAGACTCCATGTAAATAATCACTACTTTTAGCGTGTATAGAGCCAGACTCTATGTAAATAATCACTACTTTTAGTGTGTATAGAGCCAGACTCCATGTAAATAATCACTACTTTTAGCGTGTATAGAGCCAGACTCCATGTAAATAATCACTACTTTTAGTGTGTATAGAGCCAGACTCCATGTAAATAATCAGGACTTTTAGCATGTATAGAGCCAGACTCCATGTAAATAATCAGGACTTTTAGTGTGTACAGAGCCAGACTCCATGTAAATAATCACTACTTTTAGAGCCAGACTCCATGTAAATAATCAGGACTTTTAGCGTGTATAGAGCCAGACTCCATGTAAATAATCAGGACTTTTAGCGTGTATAGAGCCAGACTCCATGTAAATAATCAGGACTTTTAGCGTGTATAGAGCCAGCATATCTCCAGATGTAAATGGGTGAATTAAGTGTTTATTCCAACCAGACCAGAGTGGTGATTGTTGGAACAGTGGAAAGATGAACCAAGACGGCTTTTGATAGTTTTATTTTGTTTCTGTCCACTTTGAATGAAGTGTGTTTTACGATGGTAAAAGTAGTGATTATTTACATGGAGTCTGGTGGAGTTTGGTGATGGTGATTTCGGGGCTGAAGACTGTTGTTCCCATCAGCCACTTAGACACAACAACATGTTAAAACAGGGTCCATGCTGACCGTCTACAGGCGGGGAGGAGCTGCCATCTGAAGGGTGAACTCATCAAATCAACGTTGCATAAAGAAATCATCATCAGAACAAAGTGGAGCAGCAACAGAGAAAATAAAAGCTCACAGTTCAAAGGCTCTGAACAGAGACAGGAGTAAGGTCAAAGGTCACGGAGCTGATCACATTTCCACCAAGCAGGAGGGTGTGTGTGTGTGTGTGTGTGTGTGTTACCGGAGGACCAGGCAGGCGGTGAGTTATTAGTATTTTTTTAAAAGTATTAGTATTTTCCCGTAAATCTCCCGTATTTTAACCCGTATCATAGTGTAATATCATAGATGCTGTCCCTAGGCTGTGTATTTACAGTAGTATTATATTTTACTCTCCATTCATGCAGCCCACTCCCAGAGCCCAGCCTGGTTAATGATGATGACGTATTTATGTTTTGAGTTTTGAGTCCTCCGACGGCGGCACCTTGCTAAAGAAAACTAACAAACCGTCCGTGTCCACACGTCACTGGTGCTTGTTGGAGGATGCCACCGCTGTTTTAAACAGGTAACAGAAAGCTCAACACAGCACTGAAAAAGAGATTTAAAAAAGGAGAGCTGGAGAAAGTGACGCGACCAGATTAACTTTGAACTAAAACGCCAAATGAAGACGGTGAGACGGGTAAGCTAAGCTAGTCAGGAGAAGAGCAGGATGCTAGCGGTCTGGCTAAACAATACAACGCTGCCTGATAACCAGCGTTTATGTTTATGAATCAAACTTTTTCTACTAGTCCAGTTTGCTGCTATCAACCTAACAACCATAACTCCAGTTTGGGCAGGTAGCGTTGCTCATTGACTGAATATTATAAGAATTAATAAGAGTGTGGTGTAGACCTGCTCTATATGAAACATGCCCTGGGATAATTAATGATGCCAGATGATGATCACTACCATAATGAAACTGACTTGACTTGATCAGAAAGCTTTGTAAAAAGGGGAGATTTGTGCTGAGAGTTATGATAATTAATAAAATGTGATGTATTGTCAGAAGCAGAGCCAGTAGTGTACATTAGAGATATCTGCTGTCAGTCTGAGGCTCATCTACTGTCAGCTGGTGGATCACAGTGTGTGAACAAGCAAACATGATCACATTAGTTACAGTAGAATCACTTGTTATGCCCAAATATTACTTGTGACCCATTATGCCTTTATCCTCAAAATGATGATAGTAAATATACAAAGCCCACGACTGACAGGGAAGAGAAAGTTATATGAAATATTATTCAAAGGAAAAAAATAGATTATGGTGTCATTAGAAAGTGCAATACAAGGTATCTTGTTCTTTATTTAATTTCACGTTTTTGGATATCTGTGATTACTTATTTGCACAGAAAATAGATTGTGATATTGTTGAACATCATTGGGTTGTTGTAAAGATGTTAACTTCTCTAATGAATCGACATTGTGAAGCAACACTTGGAAATAGTGATATTTTACAACAATACACTGAACTGCGAGGCTGTATAGAGTACGGCGCTACTGCAGACTTATATACTGAGGTTTGGATTACATTTGTTTGTGAAGTAAATAAAGTGGGCCGGTCTAAGGCCTGAAACTCCAGGGCTGAAAATGAGTCCCACTCCGGTCCTGAATGAAAATAAAATGTAAATGTAAAAACAAGCAATGTTATAAATTGTAAATGTTTTCAGCATTCTGCATCAAGTGGTGATTTCAGCTTTCTTGTACACCTGTCTGAAAATGTACGGGACACTGGAGCTCGGTTGGGGGGGGGGGGGGGCTCGCGGTGGGCGCCGGAAAATTTCCCTTATTTTCAAATCCAAAACTTGACAGGTATGCACTATACAATACTTAATATAATACTAAATTACAATAACAGTACCGTTATCTCCACATAACAATATTTCCGTTGGCTGTTCTTCAGAGGAACGTTTATATTATATCTCGCCTTTATACTCATATAACACATACATTACATGGGAGTATCTGTCAGTTTTACTAATATACAGCCTACTGAAGTAAATAATACATTCTGTTATAAAAAATGTATAAATGTTAATCTTAATGAAATAAAAAGTCTTTATTGATTATGTATTACACAATGAATACATGAAATGTAATCAAATGTAGTTTAAAGAGTGGGGTGAGTGTGTGAGATAAAAACACAGAAATGAAACTAATAAAATGTGTAAACATGTTTTAATGTGTGAATGTGTCTGGTGGCGCTCTGCTTGTAGTTCCTGCTGATGTCACCAGAGGGCGCCATGACGTCACCACCAGCTCAGAGATGCTGGTTCTGAATGGAGACCAGAGGTCTACTGGTTCTGAATGGAGACCAGAGGTCTACTGGTTCTGAATGGAGACCAGAGGTCTACTGGTTCTGAATGTAGACCAGAGGTCTACTGGTTCTGAATGGAGACCAGAGGTCTACTGGTTCTGAATGTAGACCAGAGGTCTACTGGTTCTGAATGTAGACCAGAGGTCTACTGGTTCTGAATGGAGACCAGAGGTCTACTGGTTCTGAATGGAGACCAGAGGTCTACTGGTTCTTGTGTGGAAGGAAATAGTTCAACTTTGGTCCTGAGGATGTTTTCATGTGGAATAAGACGAGGAGATTTAGAAGAGCATCGAGCTACGACTTCATTCTGAGGAAACTACAACATTTACACTAATATACTAATATATCTGATATACTAATATATCTGATATACTAATATATCTAATATACTAATATATCTGATATACTAATATAACTGATATACTAATATATCTGATATACTAATATATCTGATATACTAATATATCTAATATACTAATATATCTGATATACTAATATATCTGATGTACTAATATATCTGATATACTAATATACTAATATATCTGATATACTAATATACTAATATATCTGATATACTAATATACTAATATATCTGATATACTAATATATCTGATATACTAATATATTTGATATACTAATATATCTGATATACTAATATATCTGATATACTAATATATCTGATATACTAATATATCTAATATACTAATATATCTAATATACTAATATATCTGATATACTAATATATCTGATATACTAATATATCTGATATACTAATACATCTGATATACTAATACATCTGATATACTAATATATCTAATATACTAATATATCTGATATACTAATACATCTGATATACTAATACATCTGATATACTAATATATCTGATATACTAATATATCTAATATACCTGATATACCAATATATCTGATATACTAATATATCTGATATACTAATATATCTGATATACTAATATATCTGATATACTAATATATCTGATATACTAATACATCTGATATACTAATACATCTGATATACTAATATATCTAATATACTAATATATCTGATATACTAATACATCTGATCTACTAATACATCTGATCTACTAATACATCTGATATACTAATACATCTGATATACTAATATATCTGATATACTAATATATCTGATATACTAATATATCTAATATACTAATATATCTGATATACTAATAAATCTGATATACTAATATATCTAATATACTAATATATCTGATATACTAATATATCTGATATACTAATATATCTGATATACTAATATATGTGATATACTAATATATTTGATATACTAATATATCTGATATACTAATATATCTGATATACTAATATATCTGATATACTAATATATCTGATATACTAATATATGTGATATACTAATATATCTAATATACTAATATATCTGATATACTAATATATCTGATATACTAATATATCTGATATACTAATATATGTGATATACTAATATATCTAATATACTAATATATCTGATATACTAATATATCTGATATACTAATATATCTGATATACTAATATATCTGATATACTAATATATCTGATATACTAATATATCTGATATACTAATATATGTGATATACTAATATATTTGATATACTAATATATCTGATATACTAATATATGTGATATACTAATATATCTAATATACTAATATATCTGATATACTAATATATCTGATATACTAATATATCTGATATACTAATATATCTGATATACTAATATATCTAATATACTAATATATCTGATATACTAATATATCTGATATACTAATATATCTGATGTACTAATATATCTAATATACTAATATATCTGATATACTAATATATCTGATATACTAATATATCTGATGTACTAATATATCTGATATACTAATATATCTGATATACTAATATATCTGATATACTAATATATCTAATATACTAATATATCTGATATACTAATATATCTGATATACTAATATATCTGATATACTAATATATCTGATATACTAATATATCTAATATACTAATATATCTGATATACTAATATATCTGATATACTAATATATCTAATATACTAATATATCTGATATACTAATATATCTGATATACTAATATATCTAATATATCTGATATACTAATATATCTGATGTACTAATATATCTAATATATCTGATATACTAATATATCTGATGTACTAATATATCTGATATACTAATGTATCTAATATATCTGATATACTAATATATCTGATATACTAATATATCTAATATATCTGATATACTAATATATCTGATATACTAATATATCTGATATACTACTATATCTGATGTACTAATATCTGTGAATGCAGGACTGTAGACGTGAGAAGTGTTTTCTCTCCACTGTCTCACCAGATGTTGCTGAGAGTGGTCTACACCTCCTCTATTAGTAGAGGGTCCTGGTTAGGGGGGGACACTAGTTCCTCATAGTTCCATATTAGTTGATTTAGTTAGAGAAGAAAAGAGCTGAGTCATGTTATCTCCACATCAGTCGTGTCAGTGAAGAGACCGACCGACACCAACTGCTGCAGACAGATTTCTGATCTTCAACACAAGAGTCCTCAACACTTTCTCAGGAAACAACAAGTGAAGTAGAAACATTATATTAGTCACGTTTTCACAAAATGTTGCTACTTTTTTCAGAGGTTTTGTTGCTCTTTTGGAAGAGTCTGACAATTTCTTTCCTTTTTTCTGATATTTTAGCCCAAAGTCCCCAGAGGCAGCCGGTTGGTAACTTATCTTCATCAGAGCAGCTGGAAATGATGATCGCATTTCATTGGACTATTCTGTTATATAATGACAATAAAGCTGAACCTTGAACCTTGTAGCAGAAACATTAGACACACACACACACACACACACACACACACACACACACACACACACACACACACACACACACACACACACACACACACACACACACACACACACACACACACACACACACACACACACACACACACACCTTGAGCCTTGTAGAGAAACATTAGAGTTGTGTTGTGTCTATAATATGATGGAGACGACGGCTTGTGAAAGGAAATAAAGATCAGCTGTTTGATTCCAATAAATCACCAACATGGAGATTTATCTTCAACACAAGAGTCGTCCAAACTTTCTCAGGAAATAAGAAGTGAAGTAGAAACATTAGATTTAACATTACAGAGCCAGAAACTAACCTGAAGAGACCAAAGACTAACGAGTTGTTAAAGTATCAAACAGCAACTTACAGTTTCTTCACACAGTCCAAAGAGTCGATGAAGAAGAGTTGATGAAGAAGAGTTGATGAAGAAGAGTTGATGAAGAAGAGTCACTCTCTGCCTGCAGAGGAATGTCTGACACAGGTGAGCAGTTCCCTGGAATGAGTCACAGCTCCACCTGTCAGGAAGCAGGCAGGAAGGGCTGCAACAGGAGATTTTCACAATAAAAGTACATTTGGACTGCTGTTGATGCTCCGTTACTGACTGACAGATTTAATGACTGTAGACACTGATACTCATTACACAAGCTGGACATGTTTACTAAGATATGAAATCCACCTACCCTATCCCTCTCCCCCCTCCCTCCCTCACCCCCTCTCTCCCCCTCTGTCCTCCAGGATGAAGCCACTTTCTGGCAGAAGGAGCTACAGGAACTTAAGGGCTTGGTTTTCCAGTCCCCAGTGCCCAAACCACCTCAACCCACTGCATCACCTGTTTACTCACCTGTTCAGCCTCAGGAGACAACGGCCCCCCCACGGTCTTTTGCCCGGGAAAACGAAAAGGTTAACACTTCACACAAACTTGAAACACCAACAAATGGTTCCCTCAAACACCACCATCCTCAAAAAGACATTGGAAACTGGAGGTTTGTTGCTAACAGAAAATGTGTGGTTATGGGAGATGCTAATGTATCCAGACTCCCACCCCTGAACCACCCAGACCTACAAGTGGATTGCTTCCCTGGAGCCACTTTCTGGCATGCAGAGAACATTTTGTCTAAAACTGAGGGCTCTACAGCAGTTCAGGTTCTGGTGTTATCTTTTGGCCTGGACAGCAGGTCGCAGAACGTTAATTCAACCACCATCACTCAGCTCCAACGGGCGGTTGAAATGGCCAAATTGGCTTTTTCCCCCCAAGCTCGGATTGTTATCCCTGAGATAAACTTCTCCAGAAAACTGCCAAAACAGGAACAGGAAAACCTCAGGCAACTGAACCAATTCAATGTCAGGAACTATTACTATATTCCACAACTCACCAACGCTTGCTTTTCCACACAGAAAAACCACATTGACTGGACTAGATCTACAGCAGAACACACGCTCAACAACTGGGACCAGTTCATCACAACAATGTTCCATTAAATACAGTCTTCCACACATGGAGATTTAAAGGCTGTTGAGGTACTTTGAACAATTCACAATGTGATAACATGACTTTGTCCCCTTTATTAGGTACTCCAGGAAGATACACTATAAGTTTTGATTAAACAGACATAAAAGAATACTAGGAGACTCACCACAGAGAGCACAATAATTATAATTATATATAAATAAGAAGAAACACACATTGGCTGTTTATCACTTTATTTACCACTATGGGGCGCTGTCCCCCCATCGATAATATGAGTTATAATCCAACTATTCATTATGGTTTTAAAACAACAATGCTTCATCTGGGACCTGTATGAAGGTGGGGGGGTCGCTGGGACGGCTGGATGTCTCTGGCCTGTGCATTTGATGTTGCCTGACCCCCCCCCCCCCCCCCCCCGTCTTCTTTCCTCACTAATACCAACAGTGAAGTCTTCAACACACACACACACAAACACACACACACACGCACACACACACACAGACACGCACGCACACACACACACACACACACACACACACACACACACACACACACACACACACACACACACACACACACACACACACACACACACACACACACACACACAGTGAAGTCTTCAACACAAACTTTTTTTGAAACCTGGTCTCAGGGTGAATAAAAAAAAAGCCGGCTCACGTTTGGCTTTGTGTGGACCGCGAAACCGCATAAGTGCGTATCGATGATGTCATCGCCACACACCTCGGACTCACAGCTGATTGCCTTCAACCCAGCTGACGGCTCTAGCAGGGACGCAACGCGTAAACAATGTAAACAAAGTTTACATTCTTTTTCTAGGTGGCCTTTATATAACGAGCAGTGGTGTAAGGTATTAAAGTCTAGTCCATGGATGTGTTAAGCTAAGAGAACTAGCTAACAGTCATGTTATGAAAGGAAGTGACTGAAGGCTGCTCTTCTTCTTCGTTCCGTTAATTTCTGTAGCAGTAACAGCGCCGCCTACAGGCCTGGAATATGAAGTAGCGTGTTGAGTCATTTAGAGATGGATTCATGTGGACGTGAATTTTCTTGAACCGAATCCAGGGAAGACGGATGCGTTTTCATCCTGACGTCTTCGTCTGGATGGGGCCTTATTGTCACATTGATGTACATAATAGACATGTTACTGCAGTAAAAGTACTAATAGACATGTTACTGCAGTAAAAGTACTAATAGACATGTTACTGCAGCAAAAGTACTAATAGACATGTTACTGCAGCAAAAGTACTAATAGACATGTTACTGCTGTAAAAGTACTAATAGACATGTTACTGCTGTAAAAGTACTAATAGACATGTTACTGCTGTAAAAGTACTAATAGACATGTTACTGCTGTAAAAGTACCAATAGACATGTTACTGCTGTAAAAGTACTAATAGACATGTTACTGCTGTAAAAGTACTAATAGACATGTTACTGCAGTAAAAGTACTAATAGCCCAGAGTGAAGTTCCAGCAGCTGTCTGAGCAGATAACTAACGTGGAGAGAAAACAGACAGACTCTCTGCTCCCTGAACTCAACACAATATGAAGATGAGGAAGAGGAAGACTTACGTACTCGACTGCTCTGATTGGACGGTTTCTCACGCTGCAGCTCCACCTGAAGACCTCTGGGACACCGAGATGTCTGATCAGGTGTACAAGTTAAAAAGACAGTCCACAAACACTCTCACAGTAACTTTATGCTTTTATTGTGAAAAGAGACAGAACTCAGAACTAAACATGACACAAGTCAACGGCATTTCTACAATCTGATGATCACAGCTTCCATCTTTAAAGGACAGGAAGTGGAAGAAGTTTACAATGTTCACGAGGAATCTGATCAATCATTCTGGATTATTTTATACAAAGTTCATTCATTAGTTCATAACAATAACCTGGAATATTTCTGTAAGTGTGATCCTGTACAGACTCAACTGATCAGGAACCAGAACCAGGAGGAGACTCTCCGTCCTACACACAACACAGAGACACTGAGGAACCAGAACCAGGAGGAGACTCTCCGTCCTACACACAACACAGAGACACTGAGGAACCAGAACCAGGAGGAGACTCTCAGTCCTACACACAACACAGAGACACTGAGGAACCAGAACCAGGAGGAGACTCTCAGTCCTGCAGAGGACACAGAGACACTGAGGAACCAGAAGACCAGAACCTGAACCCAGGATAGAGAGGTTGAGTGAATGTGGTGTAGAAGGTGTGGAGGTGGATCAGTGAGTGAGAGGAGACTGTGTAGAAGGACAGAGAGCCAGCAGGACAGTCCACATACACTGCTACTCTACCAGAGGGGGGGGAGGAGATGGATGTTTCTCTGTCATTGTGCCAGACAGAGTAACCAACATCATCAGAGCAGATCAGACTCCAGGACTGATCATTACGTCCAAACACACAGTCATAACCATCTCCTCTCCTGCTGATTCCTCTGTAACTCACTGATATATGAACAACCCTCTCCTCTCAACCTCCCAGTAACAGCGACCAGTCAGACCATCTCTACACAGCAGCTGAGGCCAGGACTCAAACCTCTCTGGATGATCAGGATATTTCTGATCCTCCATCACTAATGTCACCTTCCTGTAGTTGTCAGACAGTTTGAGTTTTCTGTTCACTGTGTTTGTGTTGATTGTGAGTTGACAGGAATCTGACGGAGAGAACGAGACACAACACAGCTGCAGTTATTAACCAATCAGCTGTTTGATGATGACATCAGAGGGTTGGATGAGTGATGTCACAGTTTGATGAATGAAATTAAAAACACACTTACACTTCCTCAGACCTGGTGTCAACCATCTGACTCCAGCAGGCTCCACCCTGAAAGGAGGGGGGGGGGGGGGGGCATTACATCACTCTCTCACACAGCTTCATTCTGATCTAATGTACGGTTGGAATTTACTCATTTATATTCATATTTGGGCTGTCAATTAAAATATGTAACTGAGTTTAATTTCCTTTAGCGTGTCCGATCATAAGAGAAGTTATCTCAGGACACTTTCCAGATAGAGAAGGTCTAAGTCAGGATTTATGTCATAGTAAACACAACATGACATCATGACTTTGTGTAAACATACACGCCACTTTCTTAAGCCAAGTGGCGTGTTATCTGTACGCATTTAGACCTTTCCACATGTATGTCTACGCTGTATACAGTGATGTACACATACATACCACGTGGCGTGTTATTGCGAGAACAACGCGAGTAAAAAAGAAAAGAAAAAGGAAAACATGAATGGTTGGGACAAACTCCACACGTGGGACGCCATCCCCACTCTCCTGGGTGAAAGTCTGATATTTTAACCATCTCCCCTTCCTTCCCCTGGGAAGATCAGACCACAACCAGATCCACCTCCTGCCTGTGTACAAACCTCTGGTCTGCAGGCAGCAAGCTGTCACACGCACTGTGAAGAAATGGTCTGATGAGGCTTGTGAAGCCTTAAAAGACCATGTGGGATATACTCTGTGACCCTCACGGGGAGGACACTGATATACACATTGTATAACGGACTACGTGAATTTCTGTGTGGAAAATGTCGTACCAACCGGGACTGTACGGTGTTTTCCCAACAATAAACCCTGGATTACACCTGACATAAAGACTCTCCTTAAGGAAAAAAGGAGGGTTTTTGGGTCAGGTAATAAAGAGGAACTCAAGGTGATACAGAGGGAACTGAGAGGCAAGATCAGAGAGGGAAAAAAATGCTACAGGAGGAAGATGGAGGATCAGCTGCAGTGTGATAACACCAGGGAGGTCTGGAAAAGCCTGAAAACCATCTCAGGCTACAAAGACCCAAAACCTCAGGCTGTGGGGGACACAAAGTGGGTGAATGATCTGAATCTTTTCTTCAACAGATTTGATGGGTCGTTTACCCGTCCCCCTGTCTCACAACCTCCAGCAAACAGCCCCCCTCCTCCAATACACATCACCATCCCCCCAACCTATCCTTCACAATACACCAGGTGAGGAGTGAGCTACAGAGGATCAAGGTGAGGAAAGCAGTGGGTTCTGATGGCCTCAGCTCCAGGCTTCTCAAATCCTGTGAGGATCAGCTGTGCGGGATAGTGGGACACATGTCCAGCCTGAGCCTGGAGCTAGGGAGGGTGCCACAGCTCTGGAAGACATCCTGCGTGGTGCCTGTGCCAAAGACCCCTCATCCCAAGGACCTCAACAGCTACAGGCCGGTGGCACTGACATCCCACCTGATGAAGACTCTGGAAAGGCTGGTCCTGGTCCATCTCTGCCCCCTGGTGAGCACATCCATGGAACCACTTCAGTTTGCCTAGCAACCTGGCACTGGGGTGGATGATGCTACCATATACTTTCTCCACAAATCTGTCTCCCACCTGGAAAAGGCAAGAAGCACTGTGAGAACCATGTTCTCTGATTTCTCCAGCACTTTCAACACCATCCAGCCAACGCTTCTGAGGGAAATGTTGGAGCAGACGGGTGTTGACCTCCACCTCAGTGGATGGATATTGGACTACCTCACTAACCGACCTGAGTTTGTAAGGACACAGGGCTGTGTGCACAGGGGCTCCACAAGGAACTGTCCTGGCCCCATTTCTGTTCACCCTCTACACTGCAGACTTCACCTACCACTCAGGAAACTGCCACCTACAAAAGTTCTCTGATGACTCCGCTGTTGTTGGCCTCATCACAGATGGGGACGACAGGGAGTACAGAGAACTTAACAACAACTTTGTGGACTGGTGCCAGCAGAACCACCTCCAGATCAGTGCTGCGAAAACCAAGGAGCTGGTGGTGGATTCCGCAGGAGCAATCACTCTCCACCTCTGCCGGTGAACATCCTGGGTACGAACATTGATATGGTTAAATCATATAAGTACCTGGGTGTTCACCTGAACCTTAAAATGGACTGGACTGACAACACCACAGCACTTTACAAAAAAAGCCAGAGCAGATTCTTATTATTATTTCATTATT
The DNA here is from genome assembly GCA_023631565.1 of Gymnocephalus cernua. Taxonomy (NCBI): domain Eukaryota; kingdom Metazoa; phylum Chordata; class Actinopteri; order Perciformes; family Percidae; genus Gymnocephalus; species Gymnocephalus cernua. The sequence continues at coordinate 38,962,988 of CM042430.1, forward strand.
ATTCTTGTCCTCTACTTTCCTCTTATCCCTTGCTGCTGCAACAGTGTGAATTTCCCCATTGTGGGATTAATGAAGGATCTTGAATCTTGAATAAAATCAGTCTAGACTTTGAAATGCAATCCATGAATTCAACGGAATCCAGTCTTTAAATATTAGTTATATGTGAAAATAAGCTATATCAAAATAGGCTATAGGTCTAATATATGCACACACACACGTTTACATGGTGTTCTTAGGCCAACGGGACGACAACACAAGGGTTGACTTTACATCTAAAAATGTAAATGATCTTGCAGCGTATACAATATATAAAATATATATGAAATTGATAAATATATTTATTTATTTTAGAAATTAATATATAGGCCTTCAATTATAAAAATATTATTTTCTGATCTCTTGGCCAGTAGAGAAGGTCTGACTGGCCTTGACTGCCCACCTCTGATCTACAGATCGAGTCATAACAATGAATATTCTGAGTAATAGTAGATGGCTTGTGGGTGAAATAATGTATAAATAATGAGGAAAATACAACTGAAGATAGAGAGCAGAAAAGACGATGTCCGCATTTACCCAATGGTATCATTAGATAAGTGTCTCATAGAAAACAATGTACGCACAGTGCGAACAAGATTACGGCTGCCGGCAACACTGCCACTCTGTCATTTACAGAGACCCAACAATTCCTCCAAGAGCAAGCATTTTGTGCAACAGTGGACATTTCTCTGTAGAGAAACATCAACATTAAATCACTCTCAAACACACATATATTGTGTTTTTCTGGCACTAGGAAAGAGCATTTTGATGATTGTTTTGAATTTAGAGAGTCAGTACTCTCCCAGCACTAGAGGAATTCTGAGAAATAATTGGTCCAGACATCAGTGTATGTCTCTGATTGATCACATGGTCCATGCAGCACCAGCAGCTGACATTTTAAACCTATAGATAACTAGTCTGCCAAAAGAGTAGATTAATGCTTCATCCACACACTCTTGTTACAGTGTAGAAAGCACATTGCTTTGTGCTAAGCTAGGCTACACCTGTCCTGGACCTTTCTCTGTGTAGTTGAAACTGATTTGATCCTGGGATAGAGGAAAATCAGATGTTTCTTCAAACCACAGACAGTGCCTTTAACATACAAAGATGTGTCCAAACTACAACAATTATTAACAAAAGGGAGTTATTTTAGTTCCTGGAGATGCTCTCCTTCAAAACTTCCTACACAAATATCTCCTTTTTATATTCATCAGTGTTTTTACCTAAGAGTGTCCAGTCTCCAGAGTGGATCCTTCAGTCCTGCTGACAGTAGCCTCACTGCCGGATCTCCTGGATGATTGTAGCTCAGGTCCAGCTCTCTCAGATGGGAGGGGTTGGAGCTCAGAGCTGAGGCTAGAGAAGAACAACCTTCCTCTGAGATCAGACAGCCTGACAGACTGCAAACACACAGAACAACACACATGAACCCTCTGTGAATACGTGGAGCCATGTGTTTGTTTTATGTTTGTTTGATGTCTAGGTACATTTTGGTTAAAATAATCTGTGGTATTTAATTATTCAAAAACAAAAGTAAACAATGTAGAAACCTCATGGAAAGTAACTCTGAGGCTTGAAATTAATAATTATATAATTAATAACCATTGCCGAAGTTGATCGTATCAGCAGACACAAAGCACCTGTTTTATCAACTAAAGGTAATCAGATTTTAAATGGTCATCAGCTGAATGGGTTAATGAATCCTGACCTGAGAGTCTCCAGTGTGCAATGTGGACTCTTCAGTCCATCTGAGATCAGCTTCCCTCCTGAATCCTGCAGGTTGTTGTTACTCAGATCCAGCTCTCTCAGACTAGAGGATTGGAAGATGAGAACTGAGGACAGAGATTCACAGCTTCTCTGTGACAGGTTACAGCCACTCAGTCTGAAGAGACAACAGGAAGGAAACAAGTTATTATATTTGAACTCCTGTTGAAAGATAGCAGAGTATTTAATGATGAATGAATCAGTTTTTTTGGAGGGACAGTAATGAAGAAGACATAACAATTGTGTTTAAATGTTAAGTCAGGACTTTTGGTGATAGAGAATATAAAATCCATTTTCTAAACATGTTGGAAACATGATAACTAATCATGACTGAAAGCAACATTACACAAGAGGGTTTGATTTAATGTCATTGGCACGACAGTGATGCGGCTAGGACCGAGGTGCTGACTGAAATAATATGACGTTAAATCAAACTCTCTTGTGTAATAAAGTGATTATACAACAACGGTTGGCAACTACTTAAAACTTATAATCAAACTGTATTCATATTGTGGGGCAATGTGCTCCCAAAATAAAGAAAAGCAACAGAGAAGACTTGTACTCCCTCCCTGTTAAACGTTAGTCAGCCAGTCATCTTAAGCTAATGTTAGTTTTGTAACAGTAGAGATCGTGGAATTTTCCAAAACGTAATAACTAACGCACATATAACCACAAAAACAATTGGCTAACTTAATCTGTTCAGAACAACAATATCTACAAAAAAATATTTTTTTCATGGATAGATTTAGCTACTATACTTCCGCAAACTTCATTATTGATGTGTCAGTGGCACAGCTTATCTGATCCAAACAGCTCATGTGATCCAAACAGCTGATGTGATCCAACAGCTGATATAATCCAAACTATTCCAGTAACAATTAACTCCAGAGTGTAAAAATGTTGTTTCATCCAATAATTCACTTCTCATCCTTTTCCAACCATTCATCAAACGATCCATTGTATCAATGTTGTAGACCAATGTTACCGTTTTGGATGCCCTGGGAGTTACAATGTTGCCATAGAAATGGTGGAGTAATATTGTATGTGATTCAGCAGGTGTGCTCAAATGGCTCTGGGTGTGCTGTCATGCTCATTTGAGTATGTTCTAAATGTCGACCAATCAGGTTGTCTGGTCGGATCTACTTGTTGTACAATAAGGAATAAACAAATATCCAGTAATCAAAGTCACATGAAATTACAATATAAATTATTTCTGGATCTCAACCACAGTTCATATTTCATTCTTTATGAAGTAATTCTAAATCAGAATGAAATACTGTGTTTTGAAAGATTATTGTTCTTGATCTGACCTGAGAGTCTCGATTGTGCAGTGTGGACTCCTCAATCCAACAGTGATCAGCTTCACCCCTGAATCCAGCAGGTTGTTGTTACTCAGGTCCAGCTTTCTCAGACTAGAGGACTGGGAGCTGAGAACGGAGGACAGAGCTTCATAGCTTCTCTCTGACAGGTTACAGCCACTCAGTCTGGAGAGACAAAAGGAAGGAAATAAGTTATTTTTTATGAACTCCTGTTGAAAGATAGCAGGTATTTATTGATGAATAAATCCCACTTACAGAGCTTTGTTGGAGGCTTTGACCACTGGCAGCAGCCTCAGAAGAGCCTCCTCTGAAGCAGAGTATTTCTTCAGGTCAAACACGTCCAGATCTTTTTCTGATGACAGCAAGATGAAGACCAGAGCTGACCACTGAGCAGGAGACAGTTTATCTGTGGAGAGACTTCCTGAACTCAGGGACCGTTGGATCTCCTCCACTAGAGAACGATCATTCAGTTCATTCAGACAGTGGAACAGATTGATGCTTCTCTCTGCAGACAGATCCTCACTGAAATTCGTCTTGATGTACTTAACTGTTTCCTGATAGGTCTCTGAGCTACTTCCTGTCTGTGTCAGCAGACCTCGTAGGAGAGTCTGATTGGTCTGCAGTGAAAGACCCAGGAGGAAGCGGAGGAACAAGTCCAGGTGTCCATTTGGACTCTGTAAGGCCTTGTCCACAGCACTCTGATGGAGACGTTTTACTTTAGGCTTGACTCTGAAGACTTTATGCTGCCGGGAAATTGATTGTTCTTCTGACAGCAGGTTGACTCCAGAGCTGATGAATTTCAGATGGACATGAAGAGCAGCCAGAAACTCCTGAACACTCAGATGGACGAAGCAGAACACCTTGTCCTGGTAAAGTCCTCTCTCCTCTTTAAAGATCTGTGTGAACACTCCTGAGTACACTGAGGCTGATATGATATCAATGCCACACTCTATCAGGTCTGATTCATAGAAGATCAGGTTGCCTTTCTGCAGCTGCTCAAAAGCCAGTTTTCCCAGAGACTCAATCATCTTCTTCGTCTCTTTATTCCAGTTTGAATCGGTCCCAGCTTCTCCACCGTATTTGATGTTCTTCACTTTGGACTGAACCACGAGGAAGTGAATGTACATCTCAGTCAGGTTCTTGGGCAGCTCTCCTCCCTCTCTGGTCTTCAACATGTCCTCCAGAACTGTAGCAGTGATCCAGCAGAAGACTGGGATGTGGCACATGATGTGGAGGCTTCGTGATGTCTTGATGTGGGAGATGATTCTGCTGGTCTGCTCCTCATCTCTGAATCTCTTCCTGAAGTACTCCTCCTTCTGTGGGTCAGTGAACCCTCTGATCTCTGTCACCATGTGAACACACTCAGCAGGGATCTGATTGGCTGCTGCAGGACGTGTGGTTATCCAGAGGCGAGCAGAGGGAAGCAGTTTCCCCCTGATGAGGTTTGTCAACAGCACACCCACTGAGGTGGACTCTGTAACATCAGTCAGGATCTCAGTGTTGAGGAAGTCCAGAGGAAGTCGGCACTCATCCAGACCGTCAAAGATGAACACGACCTGGAACTCTTCAAACCTGCAGATTCCTGCTTCTTTGGTTTCACTAAAGAAGTGATCAACAAGTTCCACCAAGCTGTAGTTTTTCTCTTTCAGCACATTCAGCTCTCTGAAGGTGAATGAAAATATGAACTGGATGTCCTGGTTGGCTTTGTCTTCAGCCCAGTCCAGGGTGAACTTCTGTGTTAAGACTGTTTTCCCAATGCCAGCCACTCCCTTTGTCATCACTGTTCTGATTGGTTCATCACTTCCAGGTGGGGTTTTAAAGATGTCTTCACATCTGATTATTGTTTCTAGTCTGTCTGGTTTCCTGGATGCTGTTTCAATCTGTCTGACCTCATGTTCATCATTGACCTCTGTAGTCTCTCCCTCCATGATGTAGATCTCTGTGAACATCTGATTCAGGACGGTTGGGTTTCCTGCTTTAGCAATCCCCTCAAACATACACTGGAACTTCTTCTGCTGGTTTGATTTGAGTTTACGTTTACAAACTCCAGAAGAACTTCCTGAATGAATAGATAATAAAAAAGCTCATTAAATAATTTTGTAAATAAATCAGGAACATATTTTGATCCATCTCTGGAGACATTAGTAAACGTCCCATTAGTCCAGCAAGTTAAATCTTTAGAGAAATCCTCTTACTGCTCTGCAGACGGTTAGCCAGCTCGTCCTGCTTCATTCTCCTCAGGAAGTGCAGTGTGATCTTCAGAAATGCCTCTCTGCTCCTCTTCTGGTCTTCATCCTCACCTTCACTCTGACTCTCTGAGGATTCTGGGTAATCTGGACTCAGAAGCTTCTGGATCTTCTTCAGCTCGTTCTTCACAAAGGTGACGATGTTCTCCTCCAGCAGCTGGAACAGAAGATTATATGAAGGACACAATCAAACTGAAATCGTGGAAGCAAACATCAGATCCATGTTGGACAGACTGACAACCCACTGGTCTGAAAAGTGCAGCATGGAGATTATTATGAACGGAATAGATGTAAAAATAGTTGTTGTACATGTACAGACCATAAAGATGGAGTCCAGTTGTGTTAGATGCTGCTGGGCAGACTGACCAATGGGAACCTCTGAGCTCTCCTGGTCCACTCTGTGGAGGAATCAGGAAAAATCAGCTCACATCATGTCTGTCCACACAGAGACAAACACAAGGTAAAGGTCCTGTGACTTAAAATGTTGATTACAACATTGAATCAGATGGTTTCCCCTGACATTAAAGTGTTGGTGGTACTGCTGACCCCACTGTGAATCAACAGAACGAACTAAGTAGCAAACAAGGGCTACAACATGGTTGGTCTCTTGAAGCAGCAGATTGGTATCATGATGCCAGGAGGTCTGCAGCTTCTGTGGTCATGGAAACAAACATTTGTAGGTAGAAGACTGGGGAGTCAACGGTGAAAAACCTTCTGTTGGCCTCAAAACGATTTTGACAAAACCATCAGCCGACTCAGGAAGCGGAAGAAGAGCTTAGATGGCCTGTTTGTAGTCGGGGAGAACTGCTGACCTGGACTGAGGATACGGTTGGATGGTGGTTCCCTTTTTTAACCCCCTTTATTTACTTCTGATCTGACATCCAACTGGCAAACCCAGATCCAACATTTGGGAAGAATTTTGCCATTCATTATTTTTGGCCCGGATTTAAAATGCTTTTTAATGGGTATAAAACAGTTAAAGAAGTGGACAAACAGATCCCATTGCTCTGGACGGAGACGAGTGAAGTCTATTAGAAGCACTTTTCCGGTGATGGCTGAGCATTACTGCGCAGCCTCAAACTGAGCTTCCCGCCGTAGATGTGACATGAACAACGTGTGTGCAAGTTGTAAGTCTTCTGGTAGCTATGCCAAGAGAAATCTCAATCATTCCAAATCTATCAGAGACGGATAGCGTAGGTATATGTAAGGAAATAACATAGGTACAGGCTAATTATTGTTAACTAAAATGCTAGTTAACATTAGTAATTAAACTAAACAGCTAATGTAAGTTCAAACTGACTGCGAGCTTCTCCTGTACTGTACGGTAATTCCTCTACTATGAGACAGTAAGTCACGTGGTTATGACCCAATCGTTGGCCTATTGTTATAAAAACGTTTGCTACGGAGCCATAACGTGAGGTACAAGGTAACGGAGCCTTTCATACATTGTCGTGTTTCTTTAGAAATAAACAACGGACAAATAAAGTCTTTACACGCTTCAGATGTGAAGTTATTGGCTGTCAAAATGAAACCAAAATGAATGGCAGTCAATGGAATGCTAACGGGAGGTGATGGCTTGGTAGCATCAAAATGGCGCCATAGAGGCTTCACTCTGTGGAGCCACCTTGGCTAAAACACCAGATAATTGGACCAAACCAGATCTACAGTTGAAGACTGGTCTTAATGGACAACATTCAGATGTGAGAATATAAATAAATGTGAAGAAGAGAAGAAAAATGCTGAAAATAAATTTTAAAACTTCTCTGGATACATAAAAGTTAAAACATGAATCAGCAATATTATAATATTATTAACAACTTACCTCTTTTCAGCAGAGGGTTGTTGACCTTTGAAGTCAATAAAACGATCATGTGAGCAGTCACTCTTGAATGACACACAGCTGGGTTCAGGTCCAGGTTCAGCAGAGTATGGTCTTTGATGGATCCTGTTACACAGAGAGGGAGACCAACAGGGATGGAAATTCACTTTTTTAATATTCAGAAACAAAAACTGCTGGAGATACAAGCAGCAACTAAAACCAGATTAACACAAAGAAGTTCAATAAACTATACAAAAAACTGGGTTAAAAATATGAAACACCAGAGAATATATTGGACCAAACCAGATCCAATATTCACCTAAAGTCAAGAGCTGAAGACTGGTTTAACTGGACAACTTTCAGATGTAAAAAGTTAAATATATGTGAAGAAGAAATATGCTGAAAATAAACTTAAAACTTCTCTGGATACATAAAAGTTAAAGATGAATCAGTAATATTATAATATTAACAGCTTACCTGTTTTCAGCAGAGGGTTGCTCTCCTTTAAAAGTAATATAGAAATCATTTGACCAGTCGCTCTTTAAGGACACACAGCTGGGTTCAGGATCTGGTTGAGTTTCTGTTTCAGGATCAGGATCAGGTTCAGGAGACTCTGGTCTCTTCTGGGTGCTGATAGAAAAAAAACATTTATTGAGGGTCACATGTTCAGGTAAAGTCTCCCTGCATAAAATATAAGATTAATATTAACGTGTCTGTAGGCCTAATTATTAACAATTAAATGGCAATAATGCTTTAGTTTCTATCCAAAACTCTTTTTTTTTTTTAAATCAGAATTAAAACAAATGTAAATATAATATTTAAAAATGTTGTCTAATAGAATATATTTATTTATAATATTTTGAGTAAGACAGGAAATTATTTTGCAAAAATATTACCATTTCAGTCATCAAATACCATAATTTCTTTCCACAAAATTAATAAAAAAACATTTTATTTGAAGGAGTGTGCATGAGACTGACACAAACCAACCCAGACAGGACGTAGTTCCATCCAATGAGACTCGTTCCAGTTTGCTGGATGTTCACAACTCACCTCAATCTTCTTCTTAACATTTCTATTTCCCTTTCCATTGTAATTCTCTCCTTCTGCCATTCAAGTCTCTCCATCAATCCTCTCTCCTCCATTTCTATTCTCCTCTCCCTTACAGGTCTTTTTTAAAGTAGTGGTGTCTCCATGGACCGATCAGTCGTCATGGAGACACAGCTGGGTTCAGGTTCAGCAGGGTCTGGTCTCTGATGGGTCCTGTTAGGAGAGGAAGACCACATTTTAATCTCCAGAACCAGAAGCTGCTAGAGAAACTAGAAGCTATCAAGAAGAAAATAAAGTCAGAAGCTCTTCACTGAATGATTTCTGCTCATCCTGCTCTGTCATTCATTCTCTTTCTGGGAGAACAGGAACATTGGAAAGACTCCAGGACTAATGTCATCTTTTAGTCCTCTAATGGAGACAAGACTCCAGGACTAATGTCATCTTTCTGTCCTCTAATGGAGACAAGACTCCAGGACTAATGTCATCTTTCTGTCCTCTAATGGACACAAGACTCCAAGACTGTCTTCTTTCTGTCCTCTAATGGAGACGAGACTCCAGGACTAATGTCATCTTTCTGTCCTCTAATGGAGACAAGACTCCAGGACTAATGTCATCTTTCTGTCCTCTAATGGAGACAAGACTCCAGGACTAATGTCATCTTTCTGTCCTCTAATGGAGACAAGACTCCAGGACTAATGTCATCTTTCTGTCCTCTAATGAAGACAAGACTCATGTCATCTTTCTGTCCTCTAATGGAGACAAGACTCCAGGACTAATGTCATCTTTCTGTCCTCTAATGGAGACGAGACTCCATTATGACAATCAATCTCACCTTTCTGTCCTCTGTAGACTGTAAAATAATGACATGAAGACACTTCTCTGCCTCCTCCATACATCACTACAACAGTAACAGAGGCTTTTATGTCACTACATTTTATTCTGAAAGGTCCCAGAGGAAACAGTAGAGTCCTGTTGTGTCTGACTTTACGCTGGTGAAGACGCCGGTTTGTTTCCTGTCAGCAGGAGAAGGGCTCGGACCCCCCCCCCCCCCCCCCCCATCTTAAAACTCAGCCTTCATTTAGATCTCAGCCACACAGCTGTTAAGTTTCCTGACTGCAGCCTCACGGCTGGGACAGACGTAGAAACACCTGGCAAAGGATTTAAAACCTCCGTCACCAACCCTAACCCAAACATGCAGATTTATCTTCAACACAAGAGTCGTCCAAACTGTCTCAGGAAATACAACCCCAAATCAGAAAAAGTTGGGACAGTATGAAAAACACAAATAAAAAAAGAAATTAGTGATTTATAAATGTACTTTGACTTGTATTTCATTGCAGACAATGTGAACACAAAATATTTCATGTTGTGTCCGGTCAACTTAATTTCATTTGTAAATATACATCCTTTCCTGTCATTCAGACCTGCAACACATTCCAAAAAAGGTTGGGACAGGAGCAATTTAGGGCTAGTAATCAGGTAAATTGGTAATATATAAATTAATAATGATGTGATTTGAAACAGGCGATGTCAACAGGTGATTGTAATTATGATTTGGTACAAAAGCAGCATCCAAGAAAGGTCTAGTCCTTTAGGAGCAAAGATGGGCCGAGGATCGCCAGTTTTCCAACAAATACGTGAGAAAATTATTGAAATGTTTAAAAACAATGTTCCCCAAAGAAAGATAGAAAGATTTGCTTATTTCACCTTCAACATTGCATAACATAATTAAAAGATTCAAGGAATGAGGAGGAATTTCAGTGCGTAAAGGACAAGGGCGCAAGCCTAAGCTGAACAACCGTGATCTCCGATCCCTCAGGCAGCACTGCATCAAGAATCATCATTCATCTATGAGCGATATCACCACATGGGCTCAGTACTACTTTGGCAAACCTTTATCAAGTACCACAATACGTAGTTACAGCCACAAATGCCAGTTAAAACTGTACTGTGCCAAAAGGAAGCCCTATGTTAACAGTGTCCAGAAGCGCCGTCGACTTCTCTGGGCTCGGAGGCATCTGGGATGGACCATCACACAGTGGAAACGTGTACTGTGGTCAGATGAATCAGTATTTCAGGTATTTTTTGGGAGAAATGGACGCCGTGTGCTCCAGACCAAAGAAGAAAAGGATCATCCAGACTGTTACCAGCAACAAGTCCAAAAGCCAGGGTCTGTCATGGTATGGGGTTGTGTCAGTGCCCTTGGCAAAAGGTAACTTGCACTTCTGTGATGGCACCATTAATGCTGAAAAGTACATAGAGATTTTGGAGCACAATATGCTCCCTATAAGAAGACATCTTTTCCAGGGACGTCCATGCATATTTCAACAAGATAATGCAAAACCACATTCTGCACACATTACAAAGTCCTGGCTGCGGAGGAAGAGGATACGGGTACTTGTCTCCAATAGAGAATGTGTGGCGCATTTTGAAACGCAAAATGCGACAACGAAGACCCCGTACTGTTGCCCACCTTAAGACTTGTTTGCAGCAAGAATGGGACAAAATTACACCTGAAACACTTCATCACTTGGTGTCTTCAGTCCCTAAACGTCTTTTAAGTGTTGTGAAAAGGAATGGCAACATTACAAAGTGGTAAATGCTTTACTGTTCCAACTTTTTTTGAAATGTGTTGCAAGAACCAAAATAGGAATTTAGTTTTTTAGAAAAAAAACAACAATAAAAATCATGAGGAACACATTAAATTATGTGCTGTTGTATTGTTTGCAATGAAATACAAGTCAAAGTACATTTAGAAATCACTACTTTCTTTTTTTATTTCTGTTTTCCATACTGTCCCAACTTTTTCTGATTTGGGGTTGTAAGAAGTGAAGTAGAAACATTATATTTAACATTACAGAGCCAGAAACTAACCTGAAGAGACCAAAGACTAATGTGTTGTTAAATTATCAAACAGCAACTTACAGTTTCTTCACACAGTCCGAAGACTTGACAGAGTTGTTTCCTGATGAGTCACAGCCCCACCTGTCAGGAAGCAGATTTTCACAATAAGAGTTTTGTACCTTCTCTCTGTATAACTGTGGTTGTTGTCAGTGTGCATTTGTTCTTCCTTGTCCCGTGAATGCAACACAAGGGACTTTACACACGTCTGTGGAGGTCTCTCACACACACACACACACACACACACACACACACACACACACACACACACACACACACACACACACACACACACACACACACACACACACACACACACACACACAAAAGGTGTGTACTTTCTTAACTTTGTTAGAAACGTTACAGACGACTTACATTACCTAACACCTTGTTTTTCCAGATTATCTAGGCATGATTGTTTGTATTTCCAGTTCTGGTTTGAATTTAATAATCTGTGTGACAACTTACCTGCCAATGGGGCAAATTGTCACAAGTTCACATTCTCTATTTAACAGACTACATCTCCGTAATGAGACAAGATATGAAATTGTTATGAATACAACATATGTTCCCAAGATGTCCTTCTTTAATCTGGTATGACATGTATACCATTGTGATGTATGGTGCTCAGTAAATGTTAGACATTGCCAGAAGTGTGACAACATACCCCGCTCTACCCTACACAATGTTATTGACTTTGGATCTTGCTAGCATAGCGTTAGCTTTCTGGCTCGTAGCTGAGCTGAGACTATAAATATCTCCTGTTGCTAAGGGAGGCAAGTCGTATCTAATACCCCGTTTACACGTACGCGTGTGTGTGTGTGTGTGTGTGTGTGTGTGTGTGAGCCTGACCAACCCGACAGGTTTGTGTATGTGTGCAAATATACAGTGATGCAGATTGTACAAACAGCTCTGATTTCTACTGTTGTTTAGCAATGACACAAAACACACATAGTGGTAACATGGTTATTTTGAAAAACATTTCCCTTCATTTGTGCCCTTAGTTTACACGCAAACGGAGAAATTCTCCTCTGAAAACTTTCTGAAAACTTTCTGAAAACTTTCTGAAAACTTTCTGAAAACTTTCTGAAAACTTTCTGAAAACTTTCTGAAAACTTTCTGAAAACTTTCTGAAAACTTTCTGAAAACTTTCTGAAAACTTTCTAAAAACTCCGGCCAGAGTGGAGATTTGGGAAAACTTTGTTTCCGCGTTTGTATGTAAACTGAGTCAAACGGATGTTTACACCATAGACAGTTAAAGAAATGGACCAACAGATCCTGTTGCTCTGGACGGAGACCAGTGAAGTCACTTTCCCGGTGATGGCTGAGCGTTTCTGCGCAGCCTCAAACTGAGCTTGATGACGTAGATGTGACGTGAGCAACGTGTCTGAACGTTGTAAGTCTTCTGGTAGCTGTGCCAAGAGAAATCTCAATCATTCCCAATCTATCAGAGACGGAGAGCGTAGGTATATGTAAGGAGATAACATAGGCACAGGCTAATTATTGATAACTAAAATGCTAGTTAACATTAGTAATTAAACTAAACAGCTGATGTAAGTCCAAACTGCCTGCGAGCTTCTCCTGTACTGTACGGTAATTCCTCTACTATGAGACAGTAAGTCTCGTGGTTATGACCCAACCGTTAGCCTATTTTTATAAAAACGTCTGCTACGGAGCCATAACGTGAGGTACAAGGTAACGGAGCCTTTTATACATCGTCGTGTTTCTTTAGAAATAAACAAAGGACAAATAAAGTCTTTAAACGCTTCAGATGTAAAGTTATTGGCTGTCAAAGTGACGCCAAAATGAATGGCAGCCAATGGAATGCTAACGGGGGGTGAGTGCTTTGTAGCATTAAAATGGCGCCATCGCGCCTTCACTCTGTGGAGAGAAGCTTGCCCCTTGGTTTAGGCAGACGAGGAAGTGAGGAAGAGAAGAGACAGGAAGTGTGATTCGTTGCTGTTGTTCCTATTTTCTGGATTCTGATTGGCTAAAGTGGGCTTGAGCTTCTCGTACACCGCCACCTACAGGTCTGGCGTGCTCTTGACGCCATATATACACAGGTTTGTTTTTTTGTGAACCTTTGGTGTAAATTCTCCTTAAAGCAAACGTCCCCCAAAGACACCTCACAGCCCCCCTTTCCTAAATATGGCTTCCAGGTTTTCTGTCACGTTGATGACATGTTACTGCAGTAAAAGTACTAATAGACATGTTACTTCAGTAAAAGTACTAATAGCACAGAGTGAAGTTCCAGCAGCTGGCTGAGCAGATAACTAACGTGGAGAGAAAACAGACAGACTCTCTGCTCCCTGAACTCAACACAATATGAAGATGAAGAAGTGAAAGACTTACGTACTCGACTGCTCTGATTGGACGGTTTCTCACGCTGCAGCTCCACCTGAAGACCTCTGGGACACCGAGACATCTGATCAGGTGTGTCGACTGGAACCTTTGTCTCTGACAGCAAAACAACTAACCTGTTACAGCTTCATCAGGAGGAGGAGGAGGAGGAGGAGGAGACAGAAATAATCCTGTAGAACCAGAAACACTGTGACAACAGAGATCAGAGGATCAGTAACACTTTATAACAACCAGCAGTGAGGAACAGGAAATTAACCTTCAGTTATAAGTTATTTTAACTGTTAAACGACATGATCAATCATAATGTTACTGATTATTGGTAATGTTGTCATTTGTTATTTCAGAGAGAAAATAAAGAACAATCAAACCAACCCAAAGTCTCCAGTTTGTCTTCATCTCTGAGCTGGTGGTGATGTCATGGCGCCCTCTGGTGACATCAGCAGGAACTACAAGCATTACAACATGTTTACACATTTTATTAGTTTCATTTCGTTTCAGAGAATTTAATTCTTTAACTCGTGCAATCCCAAATGGTTTAATTCTACTTATGCAAAAATGACTTAAATTATGGTGAACACGATATATATATATATATATATATATATATATATATATATATATATATATATATATATATATATATATATATATATATATATATATATATATATAAATATATATATATATATATATATATATATAAATATATATAACAACCTTTACTGTCATTGGATGGAATTTAACTAACGCACACAAAGTGTAACAATAAGCAAATTCGCCAGAGAAATAATTCAGTTTTTGTGGAGATCTAAAATTGAGAAGATAAACTGGAGAAGAGCTTCTACCATATAAGTACTGTTTCTAACAAAGTTAAGGAAGTACACACCTTTTGTGTGTGTGTGTGTGTGTGTGTGTGTGTGTGTGTGTGTGTGTGTACTGAGACTCAGAGGAACGATCAGACAGGAGTTTGAGTTATTTTATCAAGTGCTATTTACAACAGTAGTTACACATTACAGGAGATAGTCACTGTGTTTCTATGACAACAGCAACCGTTCAGAAAACAGCCCCCCCCCCCCCCCCCCCCCACCCCGCCTCCGGTGGCCGTGAGACATTACTGCTTAAATATCACCTGCAGGATTAGACTTTAGTGGAAGATTCACTTGTTGTGTGCAGGTTTTTACATGAATTAGCTTTAAAACTATTTACAATGTTAATGGAGCCGGAGAACACTTCACCCACCAGACTCCATGTAAATAATCAGGACTTTTAGTGTGTATAGAGCCAGACTCCATGTAAATAATCACTACTTTTAGCGTGTATAGAGCCAGACTCCATGTAAATAATCACTACTTTTAGTGTGTATAGAGCCAGACTCCATGTAAATAATCACTACTTTTAGAGTGTATAGAGCCAGACTCCATGTAAATAATCACTACTTTTAGTATGTATAGAGCCAGACTCCATGTAAATAATCAGGACTTTTAGCATGTATAGAGCCAGACTCCATGTAAATAATCAGGACTTTTAGCGTGTATAGAGCCAGACTCCATGTAAATAATCAGGACTTTTAGCGTGTATAGAGCCAGACTCCATGTAAATAATCACTACTTTTAGAGTGTATAGAGCCAGACTCCATGTAAATAATCACTACTTTTAGCGTGTATAGAGCCAGACTCCATGTAAATAATCACTACTTTTAGAGTGTATAGAGCCAGACTCCATGTAAATAATCACTACTTTGAGCGTGTATAGAGCCAGACTACATGTAAATAATCACTACTTTTAGCGTGTATAGAGCCAGACTCCATGTAAATAATCACTACTTTTAGTGTGTATAGAGCCAGACTCCATGTAAATAATCACTACTTTTAGAGTGTATAGAGCCAGACTCCATGTAAATAATCACTACTTTTAGCGTGTATAGAGCCAGACTCCATGTAAATAATCACTACTTTTAGCGTGTATAGAGCCAGACTCCATGTAAATAATCACTACTTTTAGCATGTATAGAGCCAGACTCCATGTAAATAATCAGGACTTTTAGTGTGTACAGAGCCAGACTCCATGTAAATAATCAGGACTTTTAGCGTGTATAGAGCCAGACTCCATGTAAATAATCACTACTTTTAGAGCCAGACTCCATGTAAATAATCAGTACTTTTAGCGTGTATAGAGCCAGCATATCTCCACATGTAAATGGGTGAATTAAGTGTTTATTCCAACCAGACCAGAGTGGTGATTGTTGGAAAGATGAACCAAGACGGCTTTTGATAGTTTTATTTTGTTTCTGTCCACTTTGAATGAAGTGTGTTTTACGATGGTAAAAGTCCTGATTATTTACATGGAGTCTGGTGGAGTTTGGTGATGGTGATTTCGGGGCTGAAGACTGTTGTTCCCATCAGCCACTTAGACACAACAACATGTTAAAACAGGGTCCATGCTGACCGTCTACAGGCGGGGAGGAGCTGCCATCTGAAGGGTGAACTCATCAAATCAACGTTGCATAAAGAAATCATCATCAGAACAAAGTGGAGCAGCAACAGAGAAAATAAAAGCTCACAGTTCAAAGGCTCTGAACAGAGACAGGAGTAAGGTCAAAGGTCACGGAGCTGATCACATTTCCACCAAGCAGGAGGGTGTGTGTGTGTGTGTGTGTGTTACCGGAGGACCAGTCAGGCGGTGAGTTATTAGTATTTTTTTATTAGTATTAGTATTTTAACCCGTATCATAGTGTAATATCATAGATGCTGTCCCTAGGCTTTGTATTTACAGTAGTATTATATTTTTCTCTCCATTCATGCAGCCCACTCCCAGAGCCCAGCCTGGTTAATGATGATGACGTATTTATGTTTTGAGTTTTGAGTCCTCCGACGGCGGCACCTTGCTAAAGAAAACTAACAAACCGTCCGTGTGCACACGTCACTGGTGCTTGTTGGAGGATGCCACCGCTGTTTTAAACAGGTAACAGAAAGCTCAACACAGCACTGAAAAAGACATTTAAAAAAGGAGAGCTGGAGAAAGTGACGCGACCAGATTAACTTTGAACTAAAACGCCAAATGAAGACGGTGAGACGGGTAAGCTAAGCTAGTCAGGAGAAGAGCAGGATGCTAGCGGTCTGGCTAAACAAGACAACGCTGCCTGATAACCAGCGTTTATGTTTATGAATCAAACTTTTTCTACTAGTCCAGTTTGCTGCTATCAACCTAACAACCATAACTCCAGTTTGGACAGGTAGCGTTGCTCATTGACTGAATATTATAAGAATTAATAAGAGTGTGGTGTAGACCTGCTCTATATGAAACATGCCCTGGGATAATTAGTGATGCCAGATGATGATCACTACCATAATGAAACTGACTTGACTTGATCAGGAAGCTTTGTAAAAAGGGGAGATTTGTGCTGAGAGTTATGATAATTAATAAAATGTGATGTATTGTCAGAAGCAGAGCCAGTAGTGTACATTAGAGATATCTGCTGTCAGTCTGAGGCTCATCTACTGTCAGCTGGTGGATCACAGTGTGTGAACAAGCAAACATGATCACATTAGTTACAGTAGAATCACTTGTTATGCCCAAATATTACTTGTGACCCATTATGCCTTTATCCTCAAAATGATGATAGTAAATATACAAAGCCCACGACTGAAAGGGAACAGAAAGTTATATGAAATATTATTCAAAGGAAAAAATGATTATGTTGTCATTAGAAAGTGCAATACAAGGTATCTTGTTCTTTATTTAATTTCACGTTTTTGGATATCTGTGATTACTTATTTGCACAGAAAATAGATTGTGATATTGTTGAACATCATTGGGTTGTTGTAAAGATGTTAACTTCTCTAATGAATCGACATTGTGAAGCAACACTTGGAAATAGTGATATTTTACGAAAATACTCTGAACTGCGAGGCTGTATAGAGTACGGCGCTACTGCAGACTTATATACTGAGGTTTGGATTACATTTGTTTGTGAAGTAAATAAAGTGGGCCGGTCTAAGGCCTGAAACTCCAGGGCTGAAAATGAGTCCCACTCCGGTCCTGAATGAAAATAAAATGTAAATGTAAAAACAAGCAATGTTATAAATTGTAAATGTTTTCAGCATTCTGCATCAAGTGGTGATTTTAGCTTTCTTGTACACCTGTCTGAAAATGTACGGGACACTGGAGCTCGGTTGGGGGGGGGGGACGGCTCGCGGTGGGCGCCGGAAAATTTCCCTTATTTTCAAATCCAAAACTTGACAGGTATGCACTATACAATACTTAATATAATACTAAATTACAATAACAGTACCGTTATCTCCACATAACAATATTTCCGTTGGCTGTTCTTCAGAGGAACGTTTATATTATATCTCGCCTTTATACTCATATAACACAGACATTACATGGGAGTATCTGTCAGTTTTACTAATATACAGCCTACTGAAGTAAATAATACATTCTGTTATAAAAAATGTATAAATGTTAATCTTAATGAAATAAAAAGTCTTTATTGATTATGTATTACACAATGAATACATGAAATGTAATCAAATGTAGTTTAAAGAGTGGGGTGAGTGTGTGAGATAAAAACACAGAAATGAAACTAATAAAATGTGTAAACATGTTTTAATGTGTGAATGTGTCTGGTGGCGCTCTGCTTGTAGTTCCTGCTGATGTCACCAGAGGGCGCCATGACGTCACCACCAGCTCAGAGATGCTGGTTCTGAATGGAGACCAGAGGTCTACTGGTTCTGAATGGAGACCAGAGGTCTACTGGTTCTGAATGGAGACCAGAGGTCTACTGGTTCTGAATGGAGACCAGAGGTCTACTGGTTCTGAATGGAGATCAGAGGTCTACTGGTTCTGAATGGAGACCAGAGGTCTACTGGTTCTGAATGGAGACCAGAGGTCTACTGGTTCTGAATGTAGACCAGAGGTCTACTGGTTCTGAATGGAGACCAGAGGTCTACTGGTTCTGAATGTAGACCAGAGGTCTACTGGTTCTGAATGGAGACCAGAGGTCTACTGGTTCTGAATGTAGACCAGAGGTCTACTGGTTCTGAATGTAGACCAGAGGTCTACTGGTTCTGAATGGAGACCAGAGGTCTACTGGTTCTTGTGTGGAAGGAAATAGTTCAACTTTGGTCCTGAGGATGTTTTCATGTGGAATAAGACGAGGAGATTTAGAAGAGCATCGAGCTACGACTTCATTCTGAGGAAACTACAACATTTACACTAATATACTAATATATCTGATATACTAATATATCTGATATACTAATATATCTGATATACTAATATATCTGATATACTAATATATCTAATATACTAATATATCTAATATACTAATATATCTGATATACTAATATATCTGATATACTAATATATCTGATATACTAATATATCTGATATACTAATATATGTGATATACTAATATATCTGATATACTAATATATCTGATATACTAATATATCTGATATACTAATATATCTGATATACTAATATATCTGATATACTAATATATCTGATATACTAATATATGTGATATACTAATATATCTAATATACTAATATATCTGATATACTAATATATCTGATATACTAATATATCTGATATACTAATATATGTGATATACTAATATATCTAATATACTAATATATCTGATATACTAATATATCTGATATACTAATATATCTGATATACTAATATATCTGATATACTAATATATCTGATATACTAATATATGTGATATACTAATATATTTGATATACTAATATATCTGATATACTAATATATGTGATATACTAATATATCTGATATACTAATATATCTGATATACTAATATATCTGATATACTAATATATCTGATATACTAATATATCTGATATACTAATATATCTGATATACTAATATATCTAATATACTAATATATCTGATATACTAATATATCTGATGTACTAATATATCTAATATACTAATATATCTGATATACTAATATATCTGATATACTAATATATCTAATATACTAATATATCTGATATACTAATATATCTGATATACTAATATATCTGATATACTAATATATCTGATATACTAATATATCTAATATACTAATATATCTGATATACTAATATATCTGATATACTAATATATCTAATATACTAATATATCTGATATACTAATATATCTGATATACTAATATATCTAATATATCTGATATACTAATATATCTGATGTACTAATATATCTAATATATCTGATATACTAATATATCTGATGTACTAATATATCTGATATACTAATGTATCTAATATATCTGATATACTAATATATCTGATATACTAATATATCTAATATATCTGATATACTAATATATCTGATATACTAATATATCTGATATACTACTATATCTGATGTACTAATATCTGTGAATGCAGGACTGTAGACGTGAGAAGTGTTTTCTCTCCACTGTGTCACCAGATGTTGCTGAGAGTGGTCTACACCTCCTCTATTAGTAGAGGGTCCTGGTTAGGGGGGGACACTAGTTCCTCATAGTTCCATATTAGTTGATTTAGTTAGAGAAGAAAAGAGCTGAGTCATGTTATCTCCACATCAGTCGTGTCAGTGAAGAGACCGACCGACACCAACTGCTGCAGACAGATTTCTGATCTTCAACACAAGAGTCCTCAACACTTTCTCAGGAAACAACAAGTGAAGTAGAAACATTATATTAGTCACGTTTTCACAAAATGTTGCTACTTTTTTCAGAGGTTTTGTTGCTCTTTTGGAATAGTCTGACAATTTCTTTCCTTTTTTCTGATATTTTAGCCCAAAGTCCCCAGAGGCAGCCGGTTGGTAACTTATCTTCATCAGAGCAGCTGGAAATGATGATCGCATTTCATTGGACTATTCTGTTATATAATGACAATAAAGCTGAACCTTGAACCTTGTAGCAGAAACATTAGACACACACACACACACACACACACACACACACACACACACACACACACACACACACACACACACACCTTGAGCCTTGTAGAGAAACATTAGAGTTGTGTTGTGTCTATAATATGATGGAGACGACGGCTTGTGAAAGGAAATAAAGATCAGCTGTTTGATTCCAATAAATCACCAACATGGAGATTTATCTTCAACACAAGAGTCGTCCAAACTTTCTCAGGAAATAAGAAGTGAAGTAGAAACATTATATTTAACATTACAGAGCCAGAAACTAACCTGAAGAGACCAAAGACTAACGAGTTGTTAAAGTATCAAACAGCAACTTACAGTTTCTTCACACAGTCCAAAGAGTTGATGAAGAAGAGTTGATGAAGAAGAGTTGATGAAGAAGAGTTGATGAAGAAGAGTCACTCTCTGCCTGCAGAGGAATGTCTGACACAGGTGAGCAGTTCCCTGGAATGAGTCACAGCTCCACCTGTCAGGAAGCAGGCAGGAAGGGCTGCAACAGGAGATTTTCACAATAAAAGTACATTTGGACTGCTGTTGATGCTCCGTTACTGACTGACAGATTTAATGACTGTAGACACTGATACTCATTACACAAGCTGGACATGTTTACTAAGATATGAAATCCACCTACCCTATCCCTCTCCCCCCTCCCTCCCTCACCCCCTCTCTCCCCCTCTGTCCTCCAGGATGAAGCCACTTTCTGGCAGAAGGAGCTACAGGAACTTAAGGGCTTGGTTTTCCAGTCCCCAGTGCCCAAACCACCTCAACCCACTGCATCACCTGTTTCCTCACCTGTTCAGCCTCAGGAGACAACGGCCCCCCCACGGTCTTTTGCCCGGGAAAACGAAAAGGTTAACACTTCACACAAACTTGAAACACCAACAAATGGTTCCCTCAAACACCACCATCCTCAAAAAGACATTGAAAACTGGAGGTTTGTTGCTAACAGAAAATGTGTGGTTATGGGAGATGCTAATGTATCCAGACTCCCACCCCTGAACCACCCAGACCTACAAGTGGATTGCTTCCCTGGAGCCACTTTCTGGCATGCAGAGAACATTTTGTCTGAAACTGAGTGCTCTACAGCAGTTCAGGTTCTGGTGTTATCTTTTGGCCTGGACAGCAGGTCGCAGAACGTTAATTCAACCACCATCACTCAGCTCCAACGGGCGGTTGAAATGGCCAAATTGGCTTTTTTTCCCCCCAAGCTCGGATTGTTATCCCTGAGATAAACTTCTCCAGAAAACTGCCAAAACAGGAACAGGAAAACCTCAGGCAACTGAACCAACTCATTGTCAGGAACTATTACTATATTCCACAACTCACCAAAGCTTGCTTTTCCACACAGAAAAACCACATTGACTGGACTAGATCTACAGCAGAACACACGCTCAACAACTGGGACCAGTTCATCACAACAATGTTCCATTAAATACAGTCTTCCACACATGGAGACTTAAAGGCTGTTGAGGTACTTTGAACAATTCACAATGTGATAACATGACTTTGTCCCCTTTATTAGGTACTCCAGGAAGATACACTATAAGGTTTGATTAAACAGACATAAAAGAATACTAGGAGACTCACCACAGAGAGCACAATAATTATAATTATATATAAATAAGAAGAAACACACATTGGCTGTTGATCACTTTATTTACCACTATGGGGCGCTGTTCCCCCATTGATAATATGGGTTATAATCCAACTATTCATTATGGTTTTAAAACAACAATGCTTCATCTGTGAATATTGATTTCTCCTTAAAGCATTGTTTGCCGTGGGACCTGTGTGAAGGTGGGGGGGGTCGCTGGGACGGCTGGATGTCTCTGGCCTGTGCATTTGATGTTGCCTGACCCTCCGGTTTATGTAGACAAGTCAACGTCCACAAACACTCTCACAGTAACTTTATGCTTTTATTGTGAAAAAAGACAGAACTCAGAACTAAACATGACACAAGTCAACGGCATTTCTACAATCTGATGATCACAGCTTCCATCTTTAAAGGACAGGAAGTGGAAGAAGTTTACAATGTTCACGAGGAATCTGATCAATCATTCTGGATTATTTTATACAAAGTTCATTCATTAGTTCATAACAATAACCTGGAATATTTCTGTAAGTGTGATCCTGTACAGACTCAACTGATCAGGAACCAGAACCAGGAGGAGACTCTCAGTCCTACACACAACACAGAGACACTGAGGAACCAGAACCAGGATGAGACTCTCAGTCCTACACACAACACAGAGACACTGAGGAACCAGAACCAGGAGGAGACTCTCAGTCCTACACACAACACAGAGACACTGAGGAACCAGAACCAGGAGGAGACTCTCAGTCCTACACACAACACAGAGACACTGAGGAACCATAGCAGACTCCAAACCCAGGATAGAGAGGCTGAGTGAATGTGGTGTTGAAGGTGTGGAGGTGGATCAGTGAGTCAGAGGAGACTGTGTAGAAGGACAGAGAGCCAGCAGGACAGTCCACATACACTGCTACTCTACCAGAGGGGGGGGAGAGACCTGCTACTCTACCAGAGGGGGGGGAGAGACCTGCTACTCTACCAGAGAGGGGGGAGAGACCTGCTACTCTACCAGAGGGGGGGGAGGAGGAGATGGATGTTTCTCTGTTATTGTGCCAGACAGAGTAACGATCATCAGAGCAGATCAGACTCCAGGACTGATCATTACCTCCAAACAAACAGTCTCTACTGTCTCCTCTCCTGCTGATTCCTCTGTAACTCACTGATATATGAACCCTTCCTCTCGTCTCGACCTCCCAGTAACGGCGACCAGTCAGACCATCTCTACACAGCAGCTGTTCCCAGTAGTCAAACCTCTCTGGATGATCAGGATATGGCTGATCCTCCTCCACATATGTCACCGTCCTGTTGTTGTCAGACAGTTTGAGTTTTCTGTGAACTGTGTTTGTGTTGATTGTGAGTTGACAGGAATCTGACGGAGAGAAGGAGACACAACACAGCTGCAGTTATTAACCAATCAGCTCTTAGATGATGACATCAGAGGGTTGGATGAGTGATGTCACAGTTTGATGAATGAAATTAAAAACACACTTACACTTCCTCAGACCTGGTGTCAACCATCTGACTCCAGCAGGCTCCACCCTGAAAGAAGGAGGGCGGGGGGGGGGGGGGGGGGCATTATCATCTCACACACAGCTTCATTCTGATCTAATGGAGGAATTTACTCATTCATAATCATATTTGGGCTGTCAATCAATTAAAATATGTAACACTAGATAAAGGAGGTCTAAGTCAGGATTTATGTCATAGTACGCACAATATGACATCATGACTTTGCGTAAACAATATTAATAATAATAAATTGAATTTATATAGCGCTTTTCATAGACTCAAAGTCGCTTTACAGGGAAGAATTACAAGTAAGGAAAATACAGCATAACATGAGGAAAGGGGAGGAACACCTCGGCAGTAAGCACATACAACACGATACAACACGATTCAACACATGACTTGCAACAGGGGAGGGAAATGGGGGGGAATGGGGGGTGGAGGTAACCCAGACATCGGCAAGCACAGAGCCATAGAGATAGTGTCTTTCTCTATCACTCTGGGCAAGCAGCCATCAGAGCAGATAAACATCTGCTAACATATCTGCTATAAACATAGCGGATATGTCAAAATGCGTACAGATAACACGCCACTTGGCTTAAAACCTCTCTAATGTCACTGTCCCGCATACGACCCACTTCCGCTCAAAATGGACGCTCTATACACTTTGTTATAACTTTTTACACATTAAATCTTCACAATATATGGCCATGCGATACACCACTTGAAAGCTTAGCCTCTCAAGATTAATTTAAGCCCACACACAAAGCATAAGGTGATTTATAGAAGTTATAAAACTGTTAAAGACAATAAATTAATTAAGAATTACACTGCGCAGCTGGTGTGTGTGCATTCATACCTTTTTGAGTGTCCCTTTATCCACAGAGGTGATATAATCCCAAAAAACTTTGTTTTCATAAATCCACAAGAGTCCAAGGAAATGAAATATCTAAGCCGTTTTATCCAAAACGAGTTATTCGCCTCAAAATCTTAAAGTTACAAGCCCAGAGTTACAAAAACAGCTACGCAAGACTCAACAGCTTCGCTCTTCCAGCGGCTCTTCCGCTTCCTCCCGGTCGTCTAACGGCCAATGACCGCGTCCATGTTATTCTCTGAACCCTTAGGAATCTAATGAGACCTCTCATAAGTCAATCCGTCACTCAGAGCCGGAGATAGACTGGTTTGACGGCCAACCACGGCTCGGAGGTGATGTGGGGTCAGGTGGGATTGATCGACATTTGCTTCAGCCAGTTAAGATTCCATGCTATGAAACGCCCCTAGCCTTGTAGCCAATAAAAAGACGATTCCATTGACACCATGAAACCCATTGAAAGTTTAACCCTGTGATGGCTGGCTCTGTGTTTCAGCACAGACAGTGACTGTTACAATGCAAAGCCATACCTGACCAATTTATAATGACTTATTTCTATATATTTATGCATATAGTTATGTCAAGTATGTGTGTGATTGATGTGGGTGTGTATTTGTATTTGAGAAGTTTAGAATTTTGCACTTTTGGGGCTTTTTTCTTTGCACCTTTCAAGAAAAACGCACAGCCATATTTGTAGAAAAAAAATCATATAAAATCAATTTTTGAGTCTTTTGGCTTCTGGATTTTTTCTGTAGTAAGCAGACACATGTGGCTAATGTCCTGGATTGTCTGCTACCTCTCATATTTGTTCACAGCAGTGTATTTTAATCATATTACAGATGTATGACTTGGACGGAAATAAAAAACTCTATTCTAGCCTCTGTAGCTCTGTGTCAGTGAGGCCTAGAATCACCCTGACACTTGGAAAAAAAACTTGAGAGTGTTTCCTTTCCAATGATATCAGGCACATCCCAGAGTGTCAAAGTATACGGGAGCTGTACCACTTTTAATTTGGGTATGTCGTTGCATGAAATTTCAGCCGTCTGACAAGTAGGGGTGTTATCTGTACACATTTAGACCTTTCCACATGTATGTCTACGCTGTATACAGCGGATGTAAACATACAAATATAAAAAACAAAAAAGAAAACATGAATGGTTGGTTTAGAGAAAGAACATCGGGGAAGACTTTAGTAAAAACAATAAAAAGACAGTTGACAAACTCCACACGTGGGACGTGATCCTCTCTCTCCTGGGTGAAAGTCTGATATTTTAACCATCCGCCCCCCCGACAAACCTACATGGACTTACGCCCCTTTCATACGACTCACTACGGCGTAGATTCAGACGCATTCATCAATGGAGGCCAAACGGGGTTGAAATACACGCTAAAAAGTGAGTATTCGTCTTGAGAACACGCCAATAATGACATAACTGGCGTGTCCTACATACATTCATGAGACCAGTCTGGTACGCACAACAACCGTTTACTGCTCCATAAATCAGCTGTTCTTATAAGAGGCTATTTGATGTGTATGAGAGTGTGTTCCTAGCGTACTTTATCATATCATAATGAGCAGGTCATGAGAATATTACTGAGACTACAGGTTGTTGTTTGATAGGATGGAGATGTCCGTCTCTAGTTCCTGATAAACTGATCTATAGACTATATGAACGCTGGGTTATTCAACCACAGCTGTATGAAAATAAAATCCCTACAGAGAGAAATGAATGAGATATGTTATAGAGTAGTAATAACAGTGTGACTGAGCGTTTCTTATATTGTCTAGACTCACTGTTTGACTCTAAAATAAAGACACAGGCTTCCAATGCCAGAACCAAGACGGCCCTGCACGTCTCACTTTATTTTTCTCTTCACACAGTCAACAGACCCAAAGAATACAACCATTTCTTCACTTCTGTTTTCCCTTCAAAATAAAAGCTCTATGTTAACTACAACTTCCTCCTAAGCTTCAACTGAGAGGTTACACAATAAAATACCTCACAACAGCATCTGAATATTACGTTTGAACAATTATGAATTCATGAATCAGACATTTTACAGAGTTGATGACGTGGCCCTGACTTAACAACTGGAGAAACAGCTGGACGTTAAAGGGAGAGAGAGAGAGAGAGAGAGAGAGACAGAGAGAGAGAGAGAGACAGAGAGAGAGAGAGAGAGACAGAGAGAGAGACAGAGAGAGAGAGAGAGAGAGAGAGAGAGAGGGGAGAGAGAGAGAGAGAGACAGAGAGAGAGGGAGGGAGGGAGGGAGAGAGAGAGCGAGAGAGAGAGAGACAGAGAGAGAGAGACAGAGAGAGAGAGAGAGAGACAGAGAGAGACAGAGAGAGAGAGAGAAGGAGAGAGAGAGACAGAGAGAGAGAGAGAAGGAGATAGAGAGCGAGAGACAGAGAGAGAGAGAGAAGGAGAGAGAGAGAGAGAGACAGAGAGAGAGAAAGAGAGAGAGAGAGACAGAAAGAGACAGAGAGAGAGAGAGATGATGGTGAGCATGTACAGAGAAGTGAATAATGATTTCTCTGTGTGCCATGCAGCCTAATCATCATATCCTGAATATGATCAAAAACCGGATGTAACCTCTTCTGGGTTTTAATGGTTGCTGCTGATTTAATGAAATAAGTATGTGTTGGTTATTGGTAAAATGTGTGTATGTACTCTAATGTTATTTGTATGTGATTGACCGGAAATCCTGTGCACCTGAATGTTGATATGTATCCACAGCTGTGTCTGGGCCTACTACTGGTCCACAGCTGTGTCTGGGCCTACTACTGGTCCACGGCTGTGTCTGGGCCTACTACTGGTCAATGGCTGTGTCTGTGCCGGCTGTGTCTGGGCCTACTACTGGTCCACGGCTGTGTCTGGGCCTACTACTGGTCCACAGCTGTGTCTGGGCCTACTACTGGTCTGTCTGGGCCTACTACTGGTCCACAGCTGTGTCTGGGCCTACTACTGGTCCACGGCTGTGTCTGGGCCTACTACTGATCCACAGCTGTGTCTGGGCCTACTACTGGTCCACGGCTGTGTCTGGGCCTACTACTGGTCCACAGCTGTGTCTGGACCTACTACTGGTCCACGGCTGTGTCTGGGCCTACTTCTGGTCCACAGCTGTGTCTGGGCCTACTACTGGTCCGTCTGGGCCTACTACTGGTCCACAGCTGTGTCTAGGCCTACTACTGATCCACAGCTGTGTCTGGGCCTACTACTGGTCCACGGCTGTGTCTGGGCCTACTACTGGTCCACGGCTGTGTCTGGGCCTACTACTGGTCCACAGCTGTGTCTGGGCCTACTACTGGTCCACAGCTGTGTCTGGGCCTACTACTGGTCCACTGGGCTGCTCTGTGGCACACAACAACGGGGAAATGAAACGCCACACGCCGGCCACAACAACGGGACAGTTGTGGTTAGGAAAAGGAGAACAGGAAAGGAACTGCAACACGCCAGACGCGATCCCCGGTCTCTGTTGTTTGACCCATCCACCACCCCCCGACCAACCTCCCTGCACGGATTTTCGCCTTATCAATACTATTTACTACCGTAATCGTTCTATGATCACGAAATATGCTTCCCATTGAAATACATTACTTTAAAATTCGTGCTCACCACACGAAAATAACGACATTAACGTGTCCTGTACACAATTCAATACATTCAATAACGTGACCATTTCTCAAACTGCCATGAGACTGGGCTGATAAAAGACACCTTACGCATCAGTCGAGACTCTCTCTCTTGGATCCAAGGGCTGCTACACAGGATAATCCTCAAAACTTGAATATTCATGTTCATGTAAACACATATGATACTAGATGCTAGATCCGTGGGTTCAGCGATAGCAGCGTCCATAGCAACCAGCAGTTTATCTACGGCAGTGGCGGGTCGTGTATTTTACACCTGGGCCTTCAGTACTATCCTACAGCTATTAAATCACCTTTGAATAACCTCACCATGACACTAGGACATTACAGTGTGGAATAACGTGATTTAACACAAGCCTCAACACCTAGAGACACCTGATACACTACTGCAGAGACATGAACACACACCTGATACACTACTGCAGAGACATGAACACACACCTGATACACTACTGCAGAGACATGAACACACACCTGATACACTACTGCAGAGACATGAACACACACTGATGGAAGCATCACTTTCACGTAGTAAATGTCGTACCAACCAGGACTGTACGGTGTTTTCCCAACAATAAACCCTGGATTACGCCTGATATAAAGACTCTCCTTAAGGAAAAAAAGAGGGTTTTTGGGTCAGGTAATAAAGAGGAACTCAAGGTGATACAGAGGGAACTGAGAGGCAAGATCAGAGAGGGAAAATGCTACAGGAGGAAGATGGAGGATCAGCTGCAGTGTAATAACACCAGGGAGGTCTGGAAAAGCCTGAAAACCAGCTCAGGCTACAAAGACCCAAAACCTCAGGCTGTGGGGGACACAAAGTGGGTGAATGATCTGAATCTTTTCTTCAACAGATTTGATGTGTAATTTACCACTCCCCCTGTCTCACAACCTCCAGCAAACAGCCCCCTCCTCCAATACACAGCGCCCTTCCCCCAACCTATCCTTCACAATACACCAGGTGAGGAGTGAGCTACGGAGGATCAAGGTCAGGAAAGCAGCGGGTCCTGATGGCCTCAGCTCCAGGCTTCTCAAATCCTGTGCAGATCACCTGTGCGGGATTGTGGGACACATGTTCAACCTGAGCCTGGCGCTAGGGAGGGTGCCACAGCTCTGGAAGACATCCTGCGTGGTGCCAAAGACCCCTCATCCCAAGGACCTCAACAGCTACAGGCCGGTGGCACTGACATCCCACCATGAAGACTCTGGTCCATTTCCGCCCCCTGGTGAGCACATCCATGGACCCACTTCAGTTTGCCTATCAACCTGGCATTGGGGTGGACGATGCTATCATATACCTTCTCCACAAATTTCTCTCCCACCTGGAAAAGGCAAGAAGCACTGTGAAAATCATGTTCTCTGATTTCTCCAGCGCTTTCAACACCATCCAGCCAACGCTTCTGAGGGAAAAGTTGGAGCAGACGGGTGTTGACCTCCACCTCAGTGGATGGATATTGGACTACCTCACTAACCGACCTCAGTTTGTAAGGACACAGGGCTGTGTGCACAGGGGCTCCACAAGGAACTGTTCTGGCCCTGTTCCTGTTCACCCTCTACACTGCAGACTTCACCTACCACTCAGGAAACTGCCACCTACAAAAGTTCTCTGATGCCTCCGCTGTTGTTGGTCTCATCACAGATGGGGACGACAGGGAGTACAGAGAACTTAACGACTTTGTGGACTGGTGCCAGCAGAACCACCTCCAGATCAGTGCAGGGAAAACCAAGGAGCTGGTGGTGGATTTCCGCCGGAGCAATCACTCTCCACCTCTGCCGGTGAACATCCTGGGTACGAACATTGATATGGTTAAATCATATAAGTACCTGGTAGTGATGGGTCGTTCGCGAATGAGTTGGCTCTAAGAGCCGGCTCTTGTAGGTGAACGACGGGAGCTGGCTCGCATATCCGAAGAGCCGACTCTATTTTTAAAAATATAGCCTATAGAAATGAAATCATTATGTAATAATGAAATAATGAGTGAATTTTATTTCATTTTAAATAATTGACTAATTCAAAGAACACAAAAATAATTATAAAGGCACACATTAGTTTTGACTGTCTGATCAGCCTCACATTATGTTCCTGTCAATCATACACAAGGTGTCAACCAATTATACGGCATGAGGGAGGGACCGAGCCATCACACACACACACACACACACACACACACACACACACACACACACACACACACACACACACACACACACACACACACACACACACACACACACACACACACACACACACACACACACACTCCTCCATTTTTTTACTGAAGTCATAACAGAGAGACTCTGCATAGTGGCCACATCCGTCTTCTCGAAAACAGGACAAATTATTACTGAGAGAAGAAACCGCATCAGCCCCTCGAAAGTGAGGCAGCTCGCATTTCTGAATGCAAATCTCTCATAAAATAAAAATATGATCAGCATTGTGTGTGTGTTCATGCTAGTTATACAAAACATAACTAGTGAGATAGTTCATGCTGGTTATAACATCCCAATAAAGCAGAGAGAAAAAGAGGGACCAGTTTAATCCTTTCAGGTATTTATTTTTCTTTAATACGGGTTCTATTATGTTGTTCAGATTCAGATTGTATTTGTTTTGAATGTTGTTTCTATACATTAAAAGTTGTAATTTAAATGCAAATGTTTAATAGTATCTTTTTCATAAATCAATGCATTTAATTTAATTTAATAATTTAATTAGAATTGTTTTTCACACCTATCATAGTCAAAACATAAATTTTTTTAAAGAGCCGTTTGTGAGCCAAAAGAGCCGGCTCTTTTCAGTGAGCTGAGCCAAATGAGCCGACTCATGACAAAGAGCCGGAATGCCCATCACTAGTACCTGGGTGTTCATCTGAACAATAAACTGGACTGGACTGACAACACCACAGCACTTTACAAAAAGAGCCAGAGCAGACTGTATCTGCTGAGGAGACTCAGGTATTTTGGGGTGCAGAGGGCAATCCTGAGGACTTTTTATGACTCTGTGGTGGCATCAGCCATTCTCTATGAAGTGGTCTGCTGGGTCAGTGGCAGACAGGAAAAGACTGGACAGGCTGATTAAGAAGGCCAGGTTCTTGGTTGCCCCCTTGACACTGTGGAGGTGGTGGGAGACACTATCCTCTGATAGTGTCTCCCACCACAGTGGCTAAATTATCCTCCATGATGGACAACTCCGCCCACCCCATGCAGGACACACTGTCAGGACTGAACAGCTCCTTCAGTGAAAGGCTGCTGCACCCGCGCTGTCATGGAGAGATACCGCAGGTCTTTCCTGCTTGCTGCTGTCAGACTCTACAATCAGCACTGCTCCCAGTAGCCCACATGGACAAAACATAAATACCAGGACTGATACAATATAAGACATACAATTAAAATGTGTAATTACTATAAATACATTTTACTATTTTACAATTTCATATTTACTCTATTTTATTATTTCATTATTGTTGTGTGTTTAACACTTGTCCTCTACTTTCCTCGTATCCCTTGCTGCTGCAACAGTGTGAATTTCCCCATTGTGGGATTAATGAAGGATCTTGAATCTTGAATAAAATTGGTCTAGACTTTGAAATGCAATCCATGAATTCAACGGAATCAAGTCTTTAAATATTAGTTATATGTGAAAATAAGCTATATAAAAATAGGCTATATGCCTAAAATATGCACACACACGTTTACATGGCGTTGTTAGGTCGATGGGAAGACAACACAAGGGTTGACTTTACATCTAAAAATGTAAATGAACTTGCAGCGTATACAATATATAAAATATATAAAAATTATAAATTTATTTATTTATTTTAGAAATGAATATGTAGGCCTTCAATTATAAAAAAATATTATTTTCTGATCTCTTGGCCAGTAGAGAAGGCCTTACTGGCCCTGACTGTCCAACTCTGATCTACAGATCGAGTCATAACAATGAATATTCTGATTAATAGTAAATGGCTTGTGGGTGAAATAATATATGAGTAATGACGAAAACATAACTGAAGATAGCAGAGAGCAGAAAAGACTATGTCCGCATTTACCCAATGGTATCATCAGATGAGCGTCTCATAGAAAACAATGGACGCACAGTGCGAACAGGGTTACGGCTGCTGGCAACACTGCCACTCTATGATTTACAGAGACCCAACAATTCCCCCAAGAGCAAGCATTTGGAGCAACAGTGGACATTTCTCTGTAGAGAAACATCAACATTAAATCACTCTCAAACACACATATATTGTGGATTTTGAGGATGTTTTTGAAAGAGTCAGTACTCTCCCAGCACAAGAGGAATTCTGATAAATAATTGGTCCAGACATCAGTGTATGTCTCTGAACGATCACATGGGCCATGCAGCACCAGCAGCTGACATTTTAAACATATAGATAACTAGTCTGCCAAAAGAGTAGATTAATGCTTCATCCGCAAACTCTTGTTACAGTGTAGAAAGCACATTGCTTTGTGCTGAGCTAGGCTAAACCTGTCCTGGACCTTTCTCTGTGTAGTTGATTGATTTGATCCTGGGATAGAGGAAAAAAATATATTTCTTCAAACCACAGATAGTGCCTTTAACATACAGAGATGTGTCCAAACTACATCAATTATTAACAAAAGGGAGTTATTTTAGTTCCTGGAGATGCTCTCCTTCAAAACTTCCTACACAAATATTTCCTTTTTATATTCATCAGTGTTTGTACCTAAGAGTGTCCAGTCTCCAGAGTGGATCCTTCAGTCCCGCTGACAGTAGCCTCACTGCCAGATCTCCTGGATGATTGTAGCTCAGGTCCAGCTCTCTCAGATGGGAGGGGTTGAAGCTCAGAGCTGAGGCCAGAGAAGAACAGCCTTCCTCTGAGATCAGACAGCCTGACAGACTGCAAAGACACAGAACATCACACATGAACCCTCTGTGAATACATGGAGCCATGTGTTTGTTTTATGTTTCTTTGATGTCCAGGTACATTTTGGTTAAAATAATCGGTGGTATTTAATTATTCAAAAACAAAAGTAAACAATGAAAAATCCTCATGGAAAGTAACTCTTGGGTCTAGAAATTAATAATTATATAATTAATAACCACTGCCGAAGTTGATCATATCTGCAGACACAAAGCAGCTCTTTTATCAACTAAAGGTAATCAGATTTTAAATAGTCATCAGTTGAATGGGTTAGTGAATCCTGACCTGAGAGTCTCCAGTGTGCAGTGTGGAGTCTTCAGTCCATCTGATATCAGCTTCCCTCCTGAATCCTGCAAGTTGTTGTTACTCAGATCCAGCTCTCTCAGACTAGAGGACTGGGAGCTGAGAACTGAGGCCAGTCCTTCACAGCTTCTCTCTGACAGGTTACAGCCACTCAGTCTGGAGAGACAACAGGAAGCAAACAATATATTTGTATTTAACTCCTGTTGAAAGATAGATTATTTATTAATGAATAAATCCCACTTACAGAGCTTTGTTGGAGGCTTTGACCACTGGCAGCAGCCTCAGAAGAGCCTCCTCTGAAGCACCGTATTTCTTCAGGTCAAACACGTCCAGATCTTTTTCTGATGACAGTAAGATGAAGACCAGAGCTGACCACTGAGCAGGAGACAGTTTATTTGTGGAGAGACTTCCTGAACTCAGGGACCGTTGGATCTCCTCCACTAGAGAATGATCATTCAGTTCATTCAGACAGTGGAACAGATTGATGCTTCTCTCCTCCTCACTGATCTTCATCTTGATGTAGTTGACTGTTTTCTGAATGGTGTCTGAGCTACTTCCTGTCTGTGTCATCAGACCTCGTAGGAGAGTCTGATTGGTCTTCAGTGAAAGACCCAGGAGGAAGCGGAGGAACAAGTCTAGGTGTCCATTTGGACTCTGTAATGCTTTGACCACAGCACTCTGATGGAGATATTTTACTTTAGATTTGACTCTGAAGACTTTAGGCAGCCGGGATGTTGATTGTTCTTCTGACAGCAGGTTGACTCCAGAGTTGATGAATGTCAGATGGACATGAAGAGCAGCCAGAAACTCCTGAACACTCAGATGGACGAAGCAGAACACGTTGTCCTGGTAAAGTCCTCTCTCCTCTTTAAAGATCTGTGTGAACACTCCTGAGTACACTGAGGCTGATCTGATATCGATGCCACACTCTGTCAGGTCTGATTCATAGAAGATCAGGTTGCCTTTCTGCAGCTGCTCAAAAGCCAGTTTTCCCAGAGACTTAATCATCTTCTTCGTCTCTTTATTCCAGTTTGAATCAGTCCCAGCTTCTCCACCGTATTTGATGTTCTTCACTTTGGACTGAACCACCAGGAAGTGGATGTACATCTCAGTCAGGGTCTTTGGCAGCTCTCCTCCCCCTCTAGTCTTCAACATGTCTTCCAGAACTGTACCAGTGATCCAGCAGAAGACTGGGATGTGGCACATGATGTGGAGGCTTCGTGATGTCTTGATGTGGGAGATGATTCTGCTGGCCTGCTCCTCATCTCTGAATCTCTTCCTGAAGTACTCCTCCTTCTGTGGGTCAGTGAACCCTCTGATCTCTGTCACCATGTGAACACACTCAGCAGGGATCTGATTGGCTGCTGCAGGTCGTGTGGTTATCCAGAGGCGAGCAGAGGGAAGCAGTTTCCCCCTGATGAGGTTTGTCAGCAGCACATCCACTGAGGTGGACTCTGTAACATCAGTCAGGATCTCAGTGTTGAGGAAGTCCAGAGGAAGTCGACACTCATCCAGACCGTCAAAGATGAACACAACCTGGAACTCTTCAAACCTGCAGATTCCTGCTTCTTTGGTTTCACTAAAGAAGTAATCAACAAGTTCCACCAAGCTGTAGTTTTTCTCTTTCAGCACATTCAGCTCTCTGAAAGTGAATGAAAATATGAACTGGATGTCCTGGTTGGCTTTGTCTTCAGCCCAGTCCAGAGTGAACTTCTGTGTTAAGACGGTTTTCCCGATGCCAGCCACTCCCTTTGTCATCACTGTTCTGATTGGTTCATCTCTTCCAGGTGGGGCTTTAAAGATGTCTTCACATCTGATTGTTGTTTCTGGTCTGTCTGGTTTCCAGGATGCTGTTTCAATCTGTCTGACCTCATGTTCTTCATTGACCTCTGCAGTCCCTCCCTCCATGATGTAGATCTCTGTGAACATCTGATTCAGATTGGTTGGGTTTCCTGGTTTAGCAATCCCCTCAAACACACACTGGAACTTCTTCTGCTTGTTAGATTTGAGTTTACGTTTACAAACTCCAGCAGAACTTCCTGAATGAATAGATAATAAAAAAGCTCATTAAGTAATTGTGTAAATAAAACAGGAACATAATTTGGTCCATCTCTGGAGACATTAGTAAACGTCCCATTAGTCCAGCAAGTTAAATCTTTAGAGAAACCCTCTTACTGCGCTGCAGACGGTCAGCCAGCTCTTCCTGCTTCATTCTCCTCAGGAAGTGCAGTGTGATGTTCAGAAATGCCTCTCTGCTCCTCCTCTGCTCTTTATCTTCACTCTGACTCTCTGAGCATTCTGGGTAATCTGGACTCAGAAGCTTCTGGATATTCTTCAGCTCGTTCTTCACAAAGGTGACAACGTTCTCCTCCAGCAGCTGGAACAGAAGATTATATGAATGACACAATCAAACTGAAATCGTGGAAGCAAACATCAGATCCATGTTGGACAGACTGACAATCCACTGGTCTGAAAATTGCAGCATGGAGATGATTGTGAACAGAATAGATGTAAAAATAGTTGTTGTACATGTACAGACCATAAATATAGAGTCCAGGTGTGTTTGATGCTGCTGGGCAGACTGATCACTGGGAACCTCTGAGCTCTCCTGGTCCACTCTGTGGAGGAATCAGGAAGAATTAGCTCACATCATATCTGTCCACACAGAGACAAACACAAGGTAAAGGTCTTGTGACATTAAAGTGGTGATTACAACATTGAATCAGATGGTTTCCCCTGACATTAAAGTGTTGGTGGTACTGCTGACCCCACTGTGAATCAACAGAAAGAACTAAGAAGTAAACAAGGGCTACAACATGGTTGGCCTAAAGGACTCCTGAAGCAGCAGACTGGTATCATGAGGCCAGGAGGTCTGCAGCTTCTGTGGTCATGAAAGCAAACATTTGTAGGAAGAGGAAGTTTGAGGAGGCAATGGTGAAAAACCTTCTGTTGGCCTGAAAACGAGTTTGGCAACCCATCAGACGACTCAGGAGGTGGAAGCAGAGCTTAGATGTCCTGTTTGTAGTCGGGGAGAACTTCTGACCTGGACTGAGGATACTGTTTAATGGGGGTTCCCTCTTTTGCTCCCCCTTATTGACTTCTGATCCAACTGGCAAACCCAGATCCAACATTTGGGAAGCATTTTGCTTTTTGACCAATTTGAGTCAGGAGACTTGGGGGGGGGGGGGGGGGGGGGGGGGGGGGGGTTGATCTGGCCATGAAGCCACTCACTGAAACTTGGCCTTAACTGTCCAGACTCAAATGGCAGAAGTCTTCTCATGGAAAATAGTGTCCTGACCCAGGTGACACAAACACTTACCAAGGATCGCTGGTTCTCCAGGGGGGATGTGCAACTGAAGTTACCCTGAAAGGGGCACTCTGAGGCGCACACATTCCAACCATCCCTCTGGTATTCCCAGTTGGAGAAGAACATTAAGGAAGAATTTTGCCATTCATGATTTTTAGTCTACGCTGTGGCTATGGCAGATTTAAAATGCTTTTTAGTGGGGCTAAAACACCAGATAATATTGGACCCAAACCAGGTCCAATATTAAATTGACATCTACAGTTGAAGACTGGTCTTACTGGACAGCTTTCAGATGTGAGAATACAAATATATGTGAGGAAGAAAGATGCTGAAAATAAACTCCAAACATTTCTCTGGATACATAAAAATGTAAACATCAATCAGCACTATTATAATATTATTATTACATGGCTTGGTTGAATTCTAATGTAGAATGCGGTCTGTAATTTCTTCATAACAGACCGCTGCTAAGCATAACACACCGTTGCCATGCAAAGCAGAGCGTTGCCATGGACGTAGTTCTGTTCACTCTGGAGGACCGCTATCAATCAATCCGCCGAAAGAAGTCCGGATAATTTATCAGCTGTGGCAAAAAGTAGAGAAACGCCGTCGAGCAACTTCTGTCCTCCAAGTCAAGCAATGACAGCAGATCTGGTGAGCGCATATCGCTACATCTTTATAAACGGTCTATGATCGCTACGCAGTAACTTCAGCCGTAGTATACGGACAACAACGCTAGTTAGTTATCTTACATTGCACGTTTAGGTGTGTCAACATGCAGCGGCTGTGTAAAAAGTAAACGAGATGAATGAGGACAGGGGGCCATTTACCTCGTCTCACTTCACTGTCAACAGAAATGTTCAGTTTAATGTGAATACGAGCAGCTGATAGCCCGCTAGCTCACTACAACGCGTCAGCTAATGTCATGTCAATTCCTGCAGTGATTAAAACAGCAGCTGGGTCATTTGTCCACCACGGCAGCCCCCCATAACATATACGGCTACTACCACAGCCCGTAAGTTGGTGGTGAGTAATATGAAGGGTTGCATTAGCTTAACAGATACAGAGTTTACGTTGCTATGGACGCAGGATTCCAACCGTAGAGACGGAACGGACTATTTTCTTTAGCGGAAGAAATACAATCGTATTTAAATCAATAAACTCCTTTTTAAATCAATATTTTGTGTCAAATTATTGATTTATTTGGAAAGTAGCCATGTAATAAGCGGGATAATGTAGAGCGAGGCGGTTGTTATAGCAAATACAACCCTTTCAGGCTGATTCAAGACCCCTCCGCTTCGCGTCGGGGTCCTGATCACCCTGTCGGGGTTGTATTCGCTATAACAACCGCCTCGCTCTACATTATCCCTTACTTAACAGCTTACCTCTTTTCAGCAGAGGGTTGTTGACCTTTAAATTCAATGAGTCGTTGATTTGACCAGTCACTCTTGAAGGACACACAGCTGGGTTCAGGTCCAGGTTCAGGATCAGCAGAGTCTGGTCTTTGACTAAGACCAACAGGGATGGAAATTCACTTTTTTTTTTCACATTATTCAGACACAAAAACTGCTGGAGATACAAGCAGCAACTAAAACCAGATTAACACAAAGAAGTTCAATAAACTATACAAAAAACTGGCTTAAAATTATGAAACACCAGAGAATATATTGGACCAAACCAGATCCAATATTCACCTAAAGTCAAGAGCTGAAGACTGGTTTAACTGGTTTAACTGGACAAACTTCAGATGTGAGAAGATAAATATATTTAATGAAGAAAGATGCTGAAAATAAACTCCAAAAACTTCACTGGATACATGAAAGTTAAAACATGAATCAGCAATATTATAATATTATTAACAGCTTACCTCTTTTCAGCAGAGGGTTGTTGACCTTTGAAGTCAATAAAGCGTTCATGTGACCAGTCACTCTTGTAGGACACACAGCTGGGTTCAGGTCCAGGTTCAGCAGAGTCTGGTCTCTGATGGATCCTGTTACACAGAGAGTGAGACCAACAGGGATGGAAATTCACTTTTTTAATATTCAGAAACAAAAACTGCTGGAGATACAAGCAGCAACTAAAACAAGATTATCACAAAGAAATTCAATAAACTATACAAAAAACTGGCTTAAAAATTAGGGCTGTCAGTTTAACGCGTTATTAACGGCGTTAACGCAAACCCATTTTAATGCCGATAATTTTTTTAATGCACGTTTAACGCATAGAGAGAGCAACGGGATCTGTTAGTCCACTTCTTTAACTGTCTTAGGCCACGCCATGTCCCGCCCTACGAAGCAGCTGATTGGTTTGGTTTAGGCATTTCACCGCGAGTAGTTATAGTGGATTGGTCAGGGGATAGGACCTGAACAAATGGGGTTACGTTACCTTGGACGCCTGGCCAATAGTAGTGATTGAAGGGCGAGTCTTGTAATTTCGCAGACCGGAAACAAAACAGACACAAGCCTCGGCCGGTTTGAGCCAAAGACAGTATGGTTTGAGCTTGCTAGCCGCGTAGCTTGTAGGCTCGTGACGGCGATTATCTTCAGAGCGAGCGAGTAGTGACTCTACAGTCAGTGAGAGAAACAAAGTGTCTCCTCTGTTCTTTCTGACCACGGTGGGAAACCTGGAGCAGGAAAACCCTCTCCTTGATTTTACGTTGGTTATGAACGAGAACGAGAACCAGGAAATGAGTCACGGGAAACCAGTCGCTATGACGACGGCTATGCCGCTGACGACGCTATGAGCCACGCTCGCCTCAGGCATGAGGCAGTACTACCTGCAGTACTATCTGCAGTACTACCTGCAGTACTACCTGCAATGGAAAATCGAGGTAACAGCATTACATTATGTGACAGATTATTAGTTCCAAGTGTGAATGTTAGTGTGAAATTGAACATAACGTATATGACAATGTTGTTTTCAATAAAAAAACATTGTCACAAAGCAAGCCGATCTACTTTTCCATGCTGATAAGAGAATTAAAATGAGAAAATATAATGGGACAAAAAGAAATCAAGGGACATTTAGAATAGATAAAAATGTGCGATTATTTGCGATTAATCGCGAGTTAACTATGACATTAAAGCGATTAAATATTTTAATTGCTTGACAGCACTAGTAGCTTTTGGTATGCATTTCAGAAAAAAATGGTTAGGATTCAGGTGTAATTGCAAATAGTGATTAAT
>CM042430.1:39007751-39017751 GCA_023631565.1 Gymnocephalus cernua
TAATCACTACTTTTAGCGTGTATAGAGCCAGACTCCATGTAAATAATCACTACTTTTAGCGTATATAGAGCCAGACTCCATGTAAATAATCACTACTTTTAGCGTGTATAGAGCCAGACTCCATGTAAATAATCAGGACTTTTAGCGTGTATAGAGCCAGACTCCATGTAAATAATCACTACTTTTAGCGTGTATAGAGCCAGACTCCATGTAAATAATCACTACTTTTAGCGTGTATAGAGCCAGACTCCATGTAAATAATCAGGACTTTTAGCGTGTATAGAGCCAGACTCCATGTAAATAATCAGGACTTTTAGCGTGTATAGAGCCAGACTCCATGTAAATAATCACTACTTTTAGCGTGTATAGAGCCAGCATATCTCCACATGTAAATGGGTGAATTAAGTGTTTATTCCAACCAGACCAGAGTGGTGATTGTTGGTTAGATGAACCAAGACGGCTTTTGATAGTTTTATTTTGTTTCTGTCCACTTTGAATGAAGTGTGTTTTACGATGGTAAAAGTAGTGATTATTTACATGGAGTCTGGTGGAGTTTGGTGATGGTGATTTCGGGGCTGAAGACTGTTGTTCCCATCAGCCACTTAGACACAACAACATGTTAAAACAGGGTCCATGCTGACCGTCTACAGGCGGGGAGGAGCTGCCATCTGAAGGGTGAACTCATCAAATCAACGTTGCATAAAGAAATCATCATCAGAACAAAGTGGAGCAGCAACAGAGAAAATAAAAGCTCACAGTTCAAAGGCTCTGAACAGAGACAGGAGTAAGGTCAAAGGTCACGGAGCTGATCACATTTCCACCAAGCAGGAGGGTGTGTGTGTGTGTGTGTGTTACCGGAAGACCAGGCAGGCGGTGAGTTATTAGTATTTTTTTAGTATTAGTATTTTAACCCGTATCATAGTGTAATATCATAGATGCTGTCCCTAGTCTTTGTATTTACAGTAGTATTATATTTTTCTCTCCATTCATGCAGCCCACTCCCAGAGCCCAGCCTGGTTAATGATGATGACGTATTTATGTTTTGAGTTTTGAGTCCTCCGACGGCGGCACCTTGCTAAAGAAAACTAACAAACCGTCCGTGTGCACACGTCACTGGTGCTTGTTGGAGGATGCCACCGCTGTTTTAAACAGGTAACAGAAAGCTCAACACAGCACTGAAAAAGACATTTAAAAAAGGAGAGCTGGAGAAAGTGACGCGACCAGATTAACTTTGAACTAAAACGCCAAATGAAGACGGTGAGACGGGTAAGCTAAGCTAGTCAGGAGAAGAGCAGGATGCTAGCGGTCTGGCTAAACAAGACAACGCTGCCTGATAACCAGCGTTTATGTTTATGAATCAAACTTCTTCTACTAGTCCAGTTTGCTGCTATCAACCTAACAACCAGAACTCCAGTTTGGGCAGGTAGCGTTGCTCATTGACTGAATATTATAAGAATTAATAAGAGTGTGGTGTAGACCTGCTCTATATGAAACATGCCCTGGGATAATTAATGATGCCAGCTGATGATCACTACCATAATGAAACTGACTTGACTTGATCAGAAAGCTTTGTAAAAAGGGGAGATTTGTGCTGAGAGTTATGATAATTAATAAAATGTGATGTATTGTCAGAAGCAGAGCCAGTAGTGTACATTAGAGATATCTGCTGTCAGTCTGAGGCTCATCTACTGTCAGCTGGTGGATCACAGTGTGTGAACAAGCAAACATGATCACATTAGTTACAGTAGAATCACTTGTTATGCCCAAATATTACTTGTGACCCATTATGCCTTTATCCTCAAAATGATGATAGTAAATATACAAAGCACAAGACTGACAGGGAACAGAAAGTTATATGAAATATTATTCAAAGGAAAAAAATGATTATGGTGTCATTAGAAAGTACAATACAAGGTATCTTGTTCTTTATTTAATTTCACGTTTTTGGATATCTGTGATTACTTATTTGCACAGAAAATAGATTGTGATATTGTTGAACATCATTGGGTTGTTGTAAAGATGTTAACTTCTCTAATGAATCGACATTGTGAAGCAACACTTGGAAATAGTGATATTTTACAACAATACACTGAACTGCGAGGCTGTATAGAGTACGGCGCTACTGCAGACTTATATACTGAGGTTTGGATTACATTTGTTTGTGAAGTAAATAAAGTGGGCCGGTCTAAGGCCTGAAACTCCAGGGCTGAAAATGAGTCCCACTCCGGTCCTGAATGAAAATAAAATGTAAATGTAAAGACAAGCAATGTTATAAATTGTAAATGTTTTCAGCATTCTGCATCAAGTGGTGATTTTAGCTTTCTTGTACACCTGTCTGAAAATGTACGGGACACTGGAGCTCGGTTGGGGGGGGGGGGGGGGGGACGGCTCGCGGTGGGCGCCGGAAAATTTCCCTTATTTTCAAATCCAAAACTTGACAGGTATGCACTATACAGTACTTAATATAATACTAGATTACAATAACAGTAACGTTATCTCCACATAACAATATCTATGTTGGCTGTTCTTCAGAGGAACGTTTATATTATATCTCGCCTTTATACTCATATAACACATACATTACATGGGAGTATCTGTCAGTTTTACTAATATACAGCCTACTGAAGTAAATAATACATTCTGTTTTAAAAAATGAATAAATGTTAATCTTAATGAAATAAAAAGTCTTTATTGATTATGTATTACACAATGAATACATGAAATGTAATCAAATGTAGTTTAAAGAGTGGGGTGAGTGTGTGAGATAAAAACACAGAAATTAAACTAATAAAATGTGTAAACATGTTTTAATGTGTGAATGTGTCTGGTGGCGCTCTGCTTGTAGTTCCTGCTGATGTCACCAGAGGGCGCCATGACGTCACCACCAGCTCAGAGATGCTGGTTC
Organism: Gymnocephalus cernua; assembly: GCA_023631565.1. Classification (NCBI taxonomy): domain Eukaryota; kingdom Metazoa; phylum Chordata; class Actinopteri; order Perciformes; family Percidae; genus Gymnocephalus; species Gymnocephalus cernua. Next base: position 39,010,657 of record CM042430.1, read on the forward strand.
TGAATGGAGACCAGAGGTCTGCTGGTTCTGAATGGAGACCAGAGGTCTGCTGGTTCTGAATGGAGACCAGAGGTCTACTGGTTCTGAATGGAGACCAGAGGTCTACTGGTTCTGAATGGAGACCAGAGGTCTACTGGTTCTTGTGTGGAAGGAAATAGTTCAACTTTGGTCCTGAGGATGTTTTCATGTGGAATAAGACGAGGAGATTTAGAAGAGCATCGAGCTACGACTTCATTCTGAGGAAACTACAACATTTACACTAATATACTAATATATCTGATATACTAATATATCTGATATACTAATATATCTGATATACTAATATATCTAATATATCTGATATACTAATATATCTGATGTACTAATATATCTGATATACTAATATATCTGATGTACTAATATATCTGATATACTAATATATCTGATATACTAATATATCTGATATACTAATATATCTAATATACTAATATATCTGATATACTAATATATCTGATATACTAATATATCTAATATATCTGATATATCTGATATACTAATATATCTAATATACTAATATATCTGATATACTAATATATCTAATATATCTGATATATCTGATATACTAATATATCTAATATACTAATATATCTGATATACTAATATATCTAATATATCTAATATATCTGATATACTAATATATCTGATATACTAATATATCTGATATACTAATATATCTAATATACTAATATATCTGATATACTAATATATCTGATATACTAATATATCTAATATATCTGATATACTAATATATCTGATGTACTAATATATCTGATATACTAATATATCTGATGTACTAATATATCTGATATACTAATATATCTGATATACTAATATATCTGATATACTACTATATCTGATATACTAATATATCTGATATACTAATATATCTAATATATCTGATATACTAATATATCTGATGTACTAATATATCTGATATACTAATATATCTGATATACTAATATATCTGATGTACTAATATATCTGATATACTAATATATCTGATGTACTAATATATCTGATATACTAATATATCTGATATACTAATATATCTGATATACTACTATATCTGATATACTAATATATCTGATATACTAATATATCTAATATATCTGATATACTAATATATCTGATGTACTAATATATCTGATATACTAATATATCTGATATACTAATATATCTGATATACTACTATATCTGATATACTAATATATCTAATATACTAATATATCTGATATACTAATATATCTGATATACTAATATATCTGATATACTACTATATCTGATATACTAATATATCTGATATACTAATATATCTAATATATCTGATATACTAATATATCTGATGTACTAATATATCTGATGTACTAATATATCTGATGTACTAATATATCTGATGTACTAATATATCTGATGTACTAATATATCTGATATACTAATATACTAATATATCTGATGTACTACTATATCTGATATACTAATATATCTGATATACTAATATATCTGATATACTAATATACTAATATATCTGATATACTAATATATCTGATATACTAATATATCTGATATACTACTATATCTGATATACTAATATATCTGATATACTAATATATCTGATATACTAATATATCTGATATACTACTATATCTGATGTACTAATATCTGTGAATGCAGGACTGTAGACGTGAGAAGTGTTTTCTCTCCACTGTGTCACCAGATGTTGCTGAGAGTGGTCTACACCTCCTCTATTAGTAGAGGGTCCTGGTTAGGGGGGGACACTAGTTCCTCATAGTTCCATGTTAGTTGATTTAGTTAGAGAAGAAAAGAGCTGAGTCATGTTATCTCCACATCAGTCGTGTCAGTGAAGAGACCGACCGACACCAACTGCTGCAGACAGATTTCTGATCTTCAACACAAGAGTCCTCAACACTTTCTCAGGAAACAACAAGTGAAGTAGAAACATTATATTAGTCACGTTTTCACAAAATGTTGCTACTTTTTTCAGAGGTTTTGTTGCTCTTTTGGAAGAGTCTGACAATTTCTTTCCTTTTTTCTGATATTTTAGCCCAAAGTCCCCAGAGGCAGCCGGTTGGTAACTTATCTTCATCAGAGCAGCTGGAAATGATGATCGCATTTCATTGGACAATTCTGTTATATAATGACAATAAAGCTGAACCTTGAACCTTGTAGCTGAAACATTAGAGATGTGTTGTGTGTCTCTCTCTCACACACACACACACACACACACACACACACACACACACACACACACACACACACACACACACACACACACACACACACACACACACACACACACACACACACACACACACACACACACACACACACACACACACACACACACACCTTGAGCCTTGTAGAGAAGCATTAGAGTTGTGTTGTGTCTATTATATGATGGAGACGACGGCTTGTGAAAGGAAATAAAGATCAGCTGTTTGATTCCAATAAATCACCAACATGGAGATTTATCTTCAACACAAGAGTCGTCCAAACTTTCTCAGGAAATAAGAAGTGAAGTAGAAACATTAGATTTAACATTACAGAGCCAGAAACTAACCTGAAGAGACCAAAGACTAACGAGTTGTTAAAGTATCAAACAGCAACTTACAGTTTCTTCACACAGTCCAAAGAGGTGATGAAGAGTTGATGAAGAAGAGTTGATGAAGAAGAGTTGATGAAGAAGAGAGTCACTCTTCCCTGGAATGAGTCACAGCTCCACCTGTCAGGAAGCAGACAGGAAGGGCGGCAACAGGAGCAGATTTTCACAATAAAAGTACATTTGGACTGCTGTTGATGCTCCGTTACTGACTGACAGATTTAATGACTGTAGACACTGATACTCATTACACAAGCTGGACATGTTTACTAAGATATGAAATCCACCTACCCTATCCCTCTCCCCCCTCCCTCCCTCACCCCCTCTCTCCCCCTCTGTCCTCCAGGATGAAGCCACTTTCTGGCAGAAGGAGCTACAGGAACTTAAGGGCTTGGTTTTCCAGTCCCCAGTGCCCAAACCACCTCAACCCACTGCATCACCTGTTTACTCACCTGTTCAGCCTCAGGAGACAACGGCCCCCCCCCACGGTCTTTTGCCCGGGAAAACGAAAAGGTTAACACTTCACACCAACTTGAAACACCAACAAATGGTTCCCTCAAACACCACCATCCTCAAAAAGACATTGAAAACTGGAGGTTTGTTGCTAACAGAAAATGTGTGGTTATGGGAGATGCTAATGTATCCAGACTCCCACCCCTGAACCACCCAGACCTACAAGTGGATTGCTTCCCTGGAGCCACTTTCTGGCATGCAGAGAACATTTTGTCTGAAACTGAGTGCTCTACAGCAGTTCAGGTTCTGGTGTTATCTTTTGGCCTGGACAGCAGGTCGCAGAACGTTAATTCAACCACCATCACTCAGCTCCAACGGGCGGTTGAAATGGCCAAATTGGCTTTTTTTCCCCCCAAGCTCGGATTGTTATCCCTGAGATAAACTTCTCCAGAAAACTGCCAAAACAGGAACAGGAAAACCTCAGGCAACTGAACCAACTCATTGTCAGGAACTATTACTATATTCCACAACTCACCAAAGCTTGCTTTTCCACACAGAAAAACCACATTGACTGGACTAGATCTACAGCAGAACACACGCTCAACAACTGGGACCAGTTCATCACAACAATGTTCCATTAAATACAGTCTTCCACACATGGAGACTTAAAGGCTGTTGAGGTACTTTGAACAATTCACAATGTGATAACATGACTTTGTCCCCTTTATTAGGTACTCCAGGAAGATACACTATAAGGTTTGATTGACAGACATAAAAGAATACTAGGAGACTCACCACAGAGAGCACAATAATTATAATTATATATAAATAAGAAGAAACACACATTGGCTGTTGATCACTTTATTTACCACTATGGGGCGCTGTCCCCCCATTGATAATATGGGTTATAATCCAACTATTCATTATGGTTTTAAAACAACAATGCTTCATCTGTGAATATTGATTTCTCCTTAAAGCATTGTTTGCCGTGGGACCTGTGTGAAGGTGGGGGGTCGCTGGGACGGCTGGATGTCTCTGGCCTGTGCATCTGATGTTGCCTGACCCCCCCCCCCCCCCCCCCCCCCAGTCTTCTTTCCTCACTAATACCAACAGTGAAGTCTTCAACACACGCACGCACGCACACACACACACACACACACACACACACACACACACACACACACACACACACACACACACACACACACACACACACACACACACACTAATATATCTGATATACTAATATATCTGATATACTAATATATCTGATATACTAATATATCTGATATACTAATATATCTGATATACTAATATATCTGATGTACTAATATATGTGAATGCAGGACTGTAGACGTGAGAAGTGTTTTCTCTCCACTGTGTCACCAGATGTTGCTGAGAGTGGTCTACACCTCCTCTATTAGTAGAGGGTCCTGGTTAGGGGGGGACACTAGTTCCTCATAGTTCCATGTTAGTTGATTTAGTTAGAGAAGAAAAGAGCTGAGTCATGTTATCTCCACATCAGTCGTGTCAGTGAAGAGACCGACCGACACCAACTGCTGCAGACAGATTTCTGATCTTCAACACAAGAGTCCTCAACACTTTCTCAGGAAACAACAAGTGAAGTAGAAACATTATATTAGTCACGTTTTCACAAAATGTTGCAACTTTTTTCAGAGGTTTTGTTGCTCTTTTGGAAGAGTCTGACAATTTCTTTCCTTTTTTCTGATATTTTAGCCCAAAGTCCCCAGAGGCAGCCGGTTGGTAACTTATCTTCATCAGAGCAGCTGGAAATGATGATCGCATTTCATTGGACTATTCTGTTATATAATGACAATAAAGCTGAACCTTGAACCTTGTAGCTGAAACATTAGAGATGTGTTGTGTGTCTCTCTCTCACACACACACACACACACACACACACACACACACACACACACACACACACACACACACACACACACACACACACACACACACACACACACAGTGAAGTCTTCGACCCAAACATCTCTTGGAGAGAAACCTCCAACATTAAGAGAAATCTCTGACACAGGTGAGCTGTTCCCTGGAATGAGTCACAGCTCCACCTGACAGGAAGCAGGCAGGAAGAGCTGCAACAGGAGCAGATTTTCACAATAAAAGTACATTTGGACTGCTGTTGATGCTCCGTTACTGACTGACAGATTTAATGACTGTAGACACTGATACTCATTACACAAGCTGGACATGTTTACTAAGATATGAAATCCATCCTTCAACACAAACACACACACACACACACACACACACACACACACACACACACACACACACACACACACCAACAGTGAAGTCTTCAACACAAATATATTAATGTGGGAGGGAAACCTCCAACAGACACAATGAGACAGATTTATTATCACATTGATGACATCTTACTGCAGTAAAAGTACTAATAGACATGTTACTGCAGTAAAAGTACTAATAGACATGTTACTGCAGTAAAAGTACTAATAGACATGTTACTGCAGTAAAAGTACTAATAGCCCAGAGTGAAGTTCCAGCAGCTGTCTGAGCAGATAACTAACGTGGAGAGAAAACAGACAGACTCTCTGCTCCCTGAACTCAACACAATATGAAGATGAGGAAGTGAAAGACTTACGTACTCGACTGCTCTGATTGGACGGTTTCTCACGCTGCAGCTCCACCTGAAGACCTCTGGGACACCGAGACATCTTATCAGGTGTACAAGTTAAAAAGAAAGACCACAAACACTCTCACAGTAACTTTATGCTTTTATTGTGAAAAGAGACAGAACTCAGAACTAAACATGACACAAGTCAACGGCATTTCTACAATCTGATGATCACAGCTTCCATCTTTAAAGGACAGGAAGTGGAAGAAGTTTACAATGTTCACGAGGAATCTGATCAATCATTCTGGATTATTTTATACAAAGTTCATTCATTAGTTCATCACAATAACCTGGAATATTTCTGTAAGTGTGATCCTGTACAGACTCAGCTGATCAGGAACCAGAACCAGGAGGAGACTCTCCGTCCTACACACAACACAGAGACACTGAGGAACCAGAACCAGGAGGAGACTCTCAGTCCTACACACAACACAGAGACACTGAGGAACCAGAACCAGGAGGAGACTCTCAGTCCTACACACAACACAGAGACACTGAGGAACCAGGAGACCTGAACCTGAACCCAGGATAGAGAGGTTGAGTGAATGTGGTGTAGAAGGTGTGGAGGTGGATCAGTGAGTCAGAGGAGACTCTGTAGAAGGACAGAGAGCCAGCAGGACAGTCCACATACACTGCTACTCTACCAGAGGGGGGGGAGAGACCTGCTACTCTACCAGAGGGGGGGGAGGAGATGAATGTTACTCTGTTATTGTGACAGACAGAGTAACCACCATCAGAGCAGCTCAGACTCCAGGACTGATCATTACATCCAAACAAACAGTCATAACTGTTTCCTCTCCTCCTGATTACTCTGTAACTCACTGATATATTAACCAGTCCGCTCCTCTCGACCTCCCAGTAACAGCGACCAGTCAGACCATCTCTACACAGCAGCTGAGGCCAGGAGTCAAACCTCTCTGGATGATCAGGATATTTCTGATCCTCCTCCACCCATGTCACCTCCCTGTTGTTGTCAGACAGTTTGAGGTTTCTGTGAACTGTGTTTGTGTTGATTGTGAGTTGACAGGAATCTGACGGAGAGAAGGAGACACAACACAGCTGCAGTTATTAACCAATCAGCTCTTAGATGATGACATCAGAGGGTTGGATGAGTGATGTCACAGTTTGATGAATGAAATTAAAAACACACTTACACTTCCTCAGACCTGGTGTCAACCATCTGACTCCAGCAGGCTCCACCCTGAAAGGAGGGGGGGGGGGGGGGGCATTACATCACTCTCACAGCTTCATTCATTTACCGTAAAACTTCAAATAATAGCCGAGTCCCAAATAGACGCCTGTCTCTTCT
>CM042430.1:39022751-39095251 GCA_023631565.1 Gymnocephalus cernua
AATGTAAATGAACTTGCAATATACAATATATAAAATATATATGAAATTGATAAATATATTTATTTATTTTAGAAATTAATATATAGGCCTTAAATTATAAAAATATTATTTTCTGATCTCTTGGCCAGTAGAGAAGGCCTTACTGGCCTTGACTGCACACCTCTGATCTACAGATTGAGTCATAACAATGAATATTCTGATTAATAGTAGATGGCTTGTGGGTGAAATAATGTATGAATAATGAGGAAAATATAACTGAAGATAGAGAGCAGAAAAGACTATGTCCGCATTTACCCAATGTATCATTAGATGATTGTCTCATAGAAAACAATGTACAAACAGTGCAAACAAGATTACGGCTGCTGGGAACACTACCACTCTATCATTTACAGAGACCAAACAATTCCCGCAAGAGCAAGCATTTGGTGGGACTAGGAAAGAGCATTTTGAGGATTTTTTTTAACTTAGAGAGTCGGTCCTCTCCCAGCACAAGAGCAATTCTGAGAAATAATTGGTCCAGACATCAGTGTATGTCTCTGATCGATCACATGGGCCATGCAGCACCAGCAGCTGAAATTTTAAACCTATAGATAACTAGTCTGCCAAAAGAGTAGATTAATGCTTCATCCACACACTCTTGTTACATTGTAGAAATCACATTGCTTTGTGCTAAGCTAGGCTAAACCTGTCCTGGACCTTTCTCTGTGTAGTTGAAACTTATTTGATCCTGGGATAGAGGAAAAAAAGATGTTTCTTCAAACCACAGACAGCGCCTTTAACATACAAAGATCGGTCCAAACTACAACAATTATTAACAAAGGGGAGTTATTTTAGTTCCTGGAGATGCTCTCTTTCAAAACTTCCTACACAAATATCTCCTTTTTATATTCATCAGTGCTTGTACCTTAGAGTGTCCAGTCTCCAGAGTGGATTCTTCAGTCCTGCTGACAGTAGCCTCACTGCCGGATCTCCTGGATGATTGTAGCTCAGGTCCAGCTCTCTCAGATGGGAGGGGTTGGAGCTCAGAGCTGTGGCCAGAGAAGAACAGCCTTCCTCTGAGATCAGACAGCCTGACAGACTGCAAAGACACAGAACATCACACATGAACCCTCTGTGAATACGTGGAGCCATGTGTTTGTTTTATGTGTGTTTGATGTCCAGGTACATTTTGGTTAAAATAATCTGTGGTATTTAATTATTCAAAAACAATAGTAAACAATGAAAAATCCTCATGGAAAGTAACTATGAGTCTAGAAATTAATAATTATATAATTAATAACCACTGCCGAAGTTGTTCGCATCAGCAGACACAAAGCAGCTGTTTTATCAACTAAAGGTAATCAGATTTTAAATGGTCATCATTTGAATGGGTTAATGAATCCTGACCTGAGAGTCTCCAGTGTGCAGTGTGGACTCTTCAGTCCAACAGAGATCAGCTTCCCTCCTGAATCCTGCAGGTCGTTGTTACTCAGATCCAGCTCTCTCAGACTAGAGGACTGGGAGATGAGAACTGATGACAGAGCTTCACAGCTTTTCTCTGACAGGTTACAGCCACTCAGTCTGGAGAGACAACAGGAAGGAAACAAGTTATTATATTTGAACTCCTGTTGAAAGATAGCTGAGTATTTAATGATGAATGAATCAGTTTTGTTGGAGGAACAGTAATGAAGAAGACATAACAATTGTGTTTAAATGTTAAGTCAGGTGATAGAGAATATAAAATCCATTTTCTAAACATGTTGGAAACATGATAACTACTCGTGACTGAATTAAGCAACATTACACGAGAGGGTTTGATTTAATGTCATTGGCACGACAATGATGCGGCAACGACCGAGGTGCTGACTGAAGTAATAGTATGATGTTAAATCAAACCCTCTCATGTAATAAAGTGATTATACAACAACGGTTGCCAACTACTTAAAACTTATAATCAAACTGTATTCATATTGTGGGGCTATTTGCTCCCAAAATAAAGAAAAGCAACAGAGAAGACTTGTAGTCCCTCCCTGTTAAACGTTAGTCAGCCAGTCATCTTAAGCTAATGTTAGTTTTGTAACAGTAGAGATCGTGGAATTTTCCAAAACGTAATAACTAACACACATATAACCACAAAAATTATTGGCTAACTTAATATGTTTATAACAAAAGTATCTACTAAAAAATATTTTTTTTCATGGATAGATTTAGCTACTATACGTCCGCAAACTTCATTATTGATGTGTCAGTGGCACAGCTTATTTGATCCAAACAGCTCATGTGATCCAAACTGCTCATGTGATCCAACAGCTGATATAATCCAAACTATTCCAGTAACAGTTAACTCCAGATTGTAAAAATGTTGTTTAATCCAATAATTAACTTCTCATCCTTTTCCAACCATTCATCCAAACTAAGTCTGCCATATTAATCAACATTAACAACAAAACAATCCATTGTATGAATGTTGTAGGCCAATGTTACTGTTTTGGATTCAGCCCTGGAAGTTACAATCTTGCCATAGAAATGGTGGAGTAATATTGTATGTGAATCAGCGGGTGTGCTCAAATGGCTCTGGGTGTGCTGTCATGCTCATTTGAGTATGTTCAAATTGTCGACCAATCAGGCTGTCTGGTCGGATCTACTTGTTGTACAATAAGGAATAAACAAATGTCCAGTAATCAAAGTCACATGATATTATAATATAAATTATTTCTGGATCTCAACCACAGTTCATATTTCATTCTTTATGAAGTGATTCTAAATCAGAATTAAATACTGTGTTTTGAAAAATTGTTGTTCTTGATCTGACCTGAGAGTCTCCAGTGTGCAGTGTGGACTCCTCAATCCAACAGAGATCAGCTTCACCCCTGAATCCTGCAGGTTGTTGTTAATCAGGTCCAGCTCTCTCAGACTAGAGGACTGGGAGCTGGGAACTGAGGACAGAGCTTCACAGCTTTTCTCTGACAGGTTACAGCCACTAAGTCTGGAGAGACAACAGGAAGGAAACAAGTTATTATATTTGAACTCCTGTTGAAAGACAGCAGAGTATTTATTGATGAATGAATCAGTTTTGTTGGAGGAACAGTAATGAAGAAGACATAACAATTGTGTATAAATGTTAAGTCAGGATTTTTGGTGATAGAGAATATAAAATCCATTTTCTAGACATGTTGGAAACATGATAACTAATCGTGACTGAATTAAGCAACATTACACGAGAGGGTTTGATTTAATGTCATTGGCACGACAGTGATGCGGCTACGACCGAGGTGCTGACTGAAGTAATAGTATGATGTTAAATCAAACCCTCTCATGTAATAAAGTGATTATACAACAACGGTTGCCAACTACTTAAAACTTATAATCAAACTGTATTCATATTGTGGGGCAATTTGCTCACAAAATAAAGAGAAGCAACAGAGAAGACTTGTAGTCCCTCCCTGTTAAACGTTAGTCAGCCAGTCATCTTAAGCTAATGTTAGTTTTGTAACAGTAGAGATCGTGGAATTTTCCAAAACGTAATAACTAACACACATATAACCACAAAAATGATTGGCTAACTTAATATGTTTATAACAAAAGTATCTACTAAAAAATATTTTATTTGTCATGGATAGATTTAGCTACTATATGTCCGCAAACTTCATTATTGATGTGTCAGTGGCACAGCTTATCTGATCCAAACAGCTCATGTGATCCAAACAGCTGATATAATCCAAACTATTCCAGTAAAAGTTAACTCAAGTGTAAAATTGTTGTTTCATCCAATACTTAACTTCTCATCCTTTTCCAACCATTCATCCAAACTAAGTCTGCCATATTAATCAACATTAACAACAAAACAATCCATTGTATGAATGTTGTAGGCCAATGTTACTGTTTTGGATTCAGCCCTGGAAGTTACAATGTTGCCATAGAAATGGTGGAGTAATATTGTATGTGATTCAGCAGGTGTGCTCAAATGGCTCTGGGTGTGCTGTCATGCTCATTTGAGTATGTTCAAATTGTCGACCAATCAGGCTGTCTGGTCAGATCTACTTGTGGTACAATAAGGAATAAACAAATGTCCTGTAATCAAAGTCACATGATATTATAATATAAATTATTTCTGGATCTCAACCACAGTTCATATTTCATTCTTTATGAAGTGATTCTAAATCAGAATTAAATACTGTGTTTTTAAAAATTATTGTTCTTGATCTGACCTGAGAGTCTCCAGTGTGCAGTGTGGACTCCTCAATCCAACAGAGATCAGCTTCACCCCTGAATCCTGCAGGTTGTTGTTAACCAGGTCCAGCTCTCTCAGACTAGAGGACTGGGAGCTGAGAACTGAGGACAGAGCTTCACAGCTTTTCTCTGACAGGTTACAGCCACTCAGTCTGGAGAGACAACAGGAAGGAAACAAGTTATTATATTTGAACTCCTGTTGAAAGACAGCAGAGTATTTAATGATGAATAAATCAGTTTTGTTGGAGGAACAGTAATGAAGAAGACATAACAATTGTGTATAAATGTTAAGTCAGGATTTTTGGTGATAGAGAATATAAAATCCATTTTCTAAACATGTTGGAAACATGATAACTAATCGTGACTGAATTAAGCAACATTACACAAGAGGGTTTGATTTAATGTCATTGGCACAACAGTGATGCGGCTACGACCGAGGTGCTGACTGAAGTAATAGTATGATGTTAAATCAAACTCTCTCATGTAATAAAGTGATTACACGACAACGGTTGCCAACTACTTAAAACGTATAATCAAACTGTATTCATATTGTGGGGCAATTTGCTCCCAAAATAAAGAAAAGCAACAGAGAAGACTTGTAGTCCCTCCCTGTTAAACGTTAGTCAGCCAGTCATCTTAAGCTAATGTTACTTTTGTAACAGTAGAGATCGTGGAATTTTCCAAAACATAATAACTAACACACATATAACCACAAAAAATGATTGGCTAACTTAATCTGTTTATAACAACAATATCTACTAAAAAATATTTTTTTTCATGGATAGATTTAGCTACTATATGTCCGCAAACTTCATTATTGATGTGTCAGTGGCACAGCTTATCTGATCCAAACAGCTCATGTGATCCAAACAGCTCATGTGATCCAACAGTTGATATAATCCAAACTATTCCAGTAACAGTTAACTCCAGAGTGTAAAAATGTGTGTCATCCAATAATTAACTTCTCATCTTTTTCCAACCATTCATCCAAACCAGGTCTGCCATCTTAATCAACATTAACAACAAAACAATCCATTGTATGAATGTTGTAGGCCAATGTTACTGTTTTGGATTTAGCCCTGGAAGTTACAATGTTGCCATAGAAATGGTGGAGTAATATTGTATGTGATTCAGCAGGTGTGCTCAAATGGCTCTGGGTGTGCTGTCATGCTCATTTGAGTATGTTCAAATTGTCGACCAATCAGGCTGTCTGGTCGGATCTACTTGTGGTACAATAAGGAATAAACAAATGTCCTGTAATCAAAGTCACATGATATTATAATATAAATTATTTCTGGATCTCAACCACAGTTCATATTTCATTCTTTATGAAGTGATTCTAAATCAGAATCAAATACTGTGTTTTGAAAGATTATTGTTCTTGATCTGACCTGAGAGTCTCCAGTGTGCAGTGTGGACTCCTCAATCCAACAGAGATCAGCTTCACCCCTGAATCCTGCAGGTTGTTGTTAATCAGGTCCAGCTCTCTCAGACTAGAGGACTGGGAGCTAAGAACTGAGGACAGAGCTTCACAGCTTTTCTCTGACAGGGTACAGCCACTAAGTCTGGAGAGACAACAGGAAGGAAACAAGTTATTATATTTGAACTCCTGTTGAAAGACAGCAGAGTATTTAATGATGAATAAATCAGTTTTGTTGGAGGAACAGTAATGAAGAAGACGTAACAATTGTGTTTCAATTTTAAGTCAGGACTTTTGGTGATAGAGAATATAAAATCCATTTTCTAAACATGTTGGAAACATGATAACTAATTGTGACTGAATTAAGCAACATTACACAAGAGGGTGTGATTTAATGTCATTGGCACGACAGTGATGCGGCTACGACCGAGGTGCTGACTGAAGTAATAGTATGATGTTAAATCAAACCCTCTCATGTAATAAAGTGATTATACAACAACGGTTGCCAACTACAAACCCAAATCAGAAAAAGTTGGGACAGTATGAAAAACACAAATAAAAAAATAAAGTAGTGATTTCTAAATGTGCTTTGAGTTGTATTTCATTGCAGACAATATGAACACAAAATATTTCATGTTTTGTCTGGGCAACTTAATTTCATTTGTAAATATACATCCTTTCCTGTCATTCAGACCTGCAACACATTCCAAAAAAGGTTGGGACAGAAGCAATTAAGGGCTAGTAATCAGGTAAATTGGTTAAATAATGATGTGATTTGAAATAGGTGATGTCAACAGGTGATTGTAATTATGATTTGCTACAAAAGCAGCATCCAAGAAAGGTCTAGTCCTTTAGGAGCAAAGATGGGCCAAGGATCGCCAGTTTGCCAACAAATACGTGAGAAAATTATTGAAATGTTTAAAAACAATGTTCCTCAAAGAAAAATAGGAAGACATTTGCTTATTTCACCTTCAACAGTGCATAACATAATTAAAAGATTCAAGGAATGAGGAGGAATTTCAGTGCGTAAAGGACAAGGGTGCAAGCCTAAGCTGAACAACAGTGATCTCCGATCCCTCAGGCGGCACTGCATCAAGAATCGTCATTCATCTATAAGCGATATCACCACATGGGCTCAGGACTACTTTGGCAAACCTTTGTCAAGTACCACAATACGTAGTTACAGCCACAAATGCCAGTTAAAACTGTACTGTGCCAAAAGGAAGCCCTATGTTAACAGTGTCCAGAAGCGAAGTCGACTTCTCTGGGCTCAGAGGCTTCTTGGATGGACCATCACACAGTGGAAACGTGTACTGTGGTCAGATGAATCAGTATTTCAGGTATTTTTTGGGAGAAATGGACGCCGTGTGCTCCGGACCAAAGAAGAAAAGGATCATCCAGACGGTTACCAGCAACAAGTCCAAAAGCCAGGGTCTGTCATAGTATGGGGTTGTGTCAGTGCCCTTGGCAAAGGTAACTTGCACTTCTGTGATGGCACCATTAATGCTGAAAAGTACATAGGGATTTTGGAGCACAATATGCTGCCTTCAAGAAGACATCTTTTCCAGGGACGTCCATGCATATTTCAACAAGATAATGCAAAACCACATTTTGCACACATTACAAAGTCCTCGCTGCGGAGGAAGAGGATACGGGTACTTGACTGGCCTGCCTGCAGTCCCGACCGGTCTCCAATAGAGAATGTGTGGCGCATTTTGAAGGACAAAATGCAACAATGAAGACCCCGTACTGTTGCCCACCTTAAGACTTGTTTGCAGCAAGAATGGGACAAAATTACACCTGAAACACTTCATCACTTGGTGTCTTCAGTCCCTAAACATCTTTAAAGTGTTGTGAAAAGGATTGGCAAAATTACAAAGTGATAAATGCTTTACTGTTCCAACTTTTTTTGAAATGTGTTGCAAGAACCAAAATAGGAATTTAGTTTTGTTGAAACAAAAACAATAAAAATCACGAGGAACACATTACATTATGTGCTGTTGTATTGTCTGCAATGAAATACAAGTCAAAGTACATTTAGAAATCACGACTTTCTCTTTTCCATACTGTCCCAACTTTTTCTGATTTGGGTTTGTACTTAAAACTTGTAATGAAACTGTATTCATATTGTGGGGCAATTTGCTGCCAAAATAAAGAAAAGCAACAGAGAAGACTTGTAGTCCCTCCCTGTTAAACGGTAGTCAGCCAGTCATCTTAAGCTAATGTTAGTTTTGTAACAGTAGAGATCGTGGAATTTTCCAAAACGTAATAACTAACGCACATATAACCACAAAAATGATTGGCTAACTTAATTTGTTTAACAAAAATATCTTTTAAAAAATATTTTTTCATGGATAGATTTAGCTACTATACGTCCGCAAACTTCATTATTGATGTGTCAGTGGCACAGCTTATCTGATCCAAACAGCTCATGTGATCCAAACAGCTCATGTGATCCAACAGCTGATATAATCCAAACTATCCCAGTAACAATTAACTCCATAGTGTTCCTCCATGTTGTTTCATCCAATAATTCACTTCTCATCCTTTTCCCACCATTCATCAAAACTAATCAATCAAAATTAACAACAAAACGATGTTGTAGGCCAACGTTACTGTTTTGGATTTAGCCCTGGAAGTTACAATGTTGCCACGGATCTACTTGTTGTACAATAAGGAATAAACAAATGTCCAGTAATCAAAGTCACATGATATTATAATATCAATTATTTCTGGATCTCAACCACAGTTCATATTTCATTCTTTATGAAGTGATTCTAAATCAGAATCAAATACTGTGTTTTGAAAGATTATTGTTCTTGATCTGACCTGAGAGTCTCCAGTGTGCAGTGTGGACTCCTCAATCCAACAGAGATCAGCTTCACGCCTGAATCCTGCAGGTTGTTGTTAATCAGGTCCAGCTCTCTCAGACTAGAGGACTGGGAGCTGAGAACTGAGGACAGAGCTTCACAGCTTTTCTCTGACAGGTTACAGCTACTCAGTCTGGAGAGACAACAGGAAGCAAACAGTATATTTGTATTCAACTGCTGTTGAAAGATAGATTATTTATTAATGAATAAATCCCACATACAGAGCTTTGTTGGAGGCTTTGACCACTGGGAGCAGCCTGAGAAGAGCCTCCTCTAAAGCAGAGTATTTCTTCAGGTCAAACACGTCCAGATCTTTTCCTGATGACAGTAAGATGAAGACCAGAGCTGACCACTGAGCAGGAGACAGTTTATCTGTGGAGAGACTTCCTGAACTCAGGGACTGTTGGATCTCCTCCACTAGAGAACGATCATTCAGTTCATTCAGACAGTGGAACAGATTGATGCTTCTCTCTGCAGACAGATCCTCACTGATCTTCATCTTGATGTAGTTGACTGTTTTCTGATTGGTGTCTGAGCTACTTCCTGTCTGTGTCATCAGACCTCGTAGGAGAGTCTGATTGGTCTGCAGTGAAAGACCCAGGAGGAAGCGGAGGAACAAATCCAGGTGTCCATTTAGACTCTGTAAGGCCTTGTCCACAGCACTCTGATGGAGACGTTTTACTGTAGGTTTGACTCTGAAGACTTTAGGCTGCCGGGACGTTGATTGTTCTTCTGACAGCAGGTTGACTCCAGAGTTGATGAATGTCAGATGGACATGAAGAGCAGCCAGAAACTCCTGAACACTCAGGTGGACGAAGCAGAACACCTTGTCCTGGTACAGTCCACTCTCCTCTTTAAAGATCTGTGTGAACACTCCTGAGTACACTGAGGCTGATCTGATATCGATGCCACACTCTGTCAGGTCTGATTCATAGAAGATCAGGTTGCCTTTCTGCAGCTGTTCAAAAGCCAGTTTTCCCAGAGACTCAATCATCTTCTTCGTCTCTTTATTCCAGTTTGAATCGGTCCCAGCTTCTCCACTGTATTTGATGTTCTTCACTTTGGACTGAACCACCAGGAAGTGGATGTACATCTCAGTCAGGGTCTTGGGCAGCTCTCCTCCCTCTCTAGTCTTCAACATGTCTTCCAGAACTGTAGCAGTGATCCAGCAGAAGACTGGGATGTGGCACATGATGTGGAGGCTTCGTGATGTCTTGATGTGGGAGATGATTCTACTGGCCTGCTCCTCATCTCTGTATCTCTTCCTGAAGTACTCCTCCTTCTGTAGGTCAGTAAACCCTCTGATCTCTGTCACCATGTGAACACACTCAGCAGGGATCTGATTTGCTGCTGCAGGTCGTGTGGTTATCCAGAGGCGAGCAGAGGGAAGCAGTTTCCCCCTGATGAGGTTTGTCAGTAGCACACCCACTGAGGTGGACTCTGTAACATCAGTCAGGATCTCAGTGTTGGGGAAGTCCAGAGGAAGTCGACACTCATCCAGACCGTCAAAGATGAACACGACCTCTTCAAACCTGCAGATTCCTGCTTCTTTGGTTTCACTGAAGAAGTGATCAACAAGTTCCACCAAGCTGTAGTTTTTCTCTTTCAGCACATT
This sequence comes from Gymnocephalus cernua, assembly GCA_023631565.1. Taxonomy (NCBI): domain Eukaryota; kingdom Metazoa; phylum Chordata; class Actinopteri; order Perciformes; family Percidae; genus Gymnocephalus; species Gymnocephalus cernua. The sequence goes on from CM042430.1 coordinate 39,032,866, forward strand.
CAGCTCTCTGAAGGTGAATGAAAATATGAACTGGATGTCCTGGTTGGCTTTGTCTTCAGCCCAGTCCAGAGTGAACTTCTGTGTTAAGACTGTTTTCCCGATGCCAGCCACTCCCTTTGTCATCACTGTTCTGATTGGTTCATCTCTTCCAGGTGGAGTTTTAAAGATGTCTTCTCGTCTGATTGTTGTTTCTGGTCTGTCTGGTTTCCTGGATGCTGTTTCAATCTGCCTAACCTCATGTTCATCATTGACCTCTGCAGTCCCTCCCTCCATGATGTAGATCTCTGTAAACATCTGATTCAGAATGGTTGGGTTTCCTGCTTTAGCAATCCCCTCAAACACACACTGGAACTTCTTGTTCAGGTTAGATTTCAGTTTACGTTTGCAAACTCCAGCAGAACTTCCTGAATGAATAGATAATAAAAATGCTCATTAAGTAATTTTGTAAATAAATCAGGACCATATTTTGGTCCATCTCTGGAGACATTAGTAAACGTCCCATTAGTCCAGCAAGTTAAATCTTTAGAGAAATCCTCTTACTGCTCTGCAGACGGTCAGCCAGCTCGACCTGCTTCATTCTCCTCAGGAAGTGCAGTGTGATCTTCAGAAATGCCTCTCTGCTCCTCTTCTGCTCGTCATCCTCACCCTCACTCTGACTCTCTGCGCATTCTGGGTAATCTGGACTCAGAACCTTCTGGATCTTCTTCAGCTCGTTCTTCACAAAGGTGACGATGTTCTCCTCCAGCAGCTGGAACAGAAGATTACATGAAGGACACAATCAAACTGAAATCGTGGAAGCAAACATCAGATCCATGTTGGACAGACTGACAATCCACTGGTCTGAAAAGTGCAGCATGGAGATGATTGTGAGCAGAATAGATGTAAAAGTAGTTGTTGTTGTACATGTACAGACCATAAATATGGAGTCCAGGTGTGTTTGATGCTGCTGGGCAGACTGACTACTGGGAACCTCCGAGATCTTCTGGTCCACTCTGTGGAGGAATCAGGAAGAATTAGCTCACATCATGTCTGTCCACACAGGGACAAACACAAGGTAAAGGTCCTGTGACTTAAAATGTTGATAACAACATTGAATCAGATGGTTTCCCCTGACATTAAAGTGTTGGTGGTACTGCTGACCCCACTGTGAATCAACAGAAAGAACTAGGACGTAAACAAGGGCTACAACATGCTTGGCCTAAAGGACTCCTGAAGCAGCAGACTGGTATCATGATGCCAGGAGGTCTGCAGCTTCTGTGGCCATAGAGCCAAACGTGTAGGTAGAAGGAGTTTGGGGAGTCAAAAAACCTTCTGTTGGCCTCAAAATGATTTTGTCAAACCATCAGCTGACTCAGGAGGGGGAAGCGGAGCTTAGATGGCCTATTTGTACTTGTAGTCAGGGAGAACTGCTGACCTGGACTGAGGATACTGTTGGATGGTGGTTCCCTTTTAAACTTCCCCTTATTGACTTCTGATCTGACATTCAACTGGCAAACCCACATCTAACATTGGGGAAGAATTTTGCGCTTTCACCAATTTGGGTCAGGAAACTTGGGGGTTAAAAAATCTGGTCATGAACCCATTCACTTAAACTTGGCCTTAAGTTTCCAGACTATAAATGGCAGAAGTCTTCTCATGGCAAATAGTGTCCTGACCCAGGTGACACAAACATTTACCAAGGGTTGCTGGTTCTCCAGGGGGGATGTGCAAATGATGTTACCCTGGAAGGGGCACTCTGAGGCGCACACATCCCAACCATCCCCCTGGTATTCCCAGTTGGAGAAGAACATATGGAGAGAATTTTGCCATTCGTGATTTTTGGCCTATCCTATGGCTATGGGAGATTTAAAATGCTTTTTAATGGGTTTAAAACACCAGATAATATTGGAACAAACCATGCCCAATATTAAATTGAAATCTACAGTTGATCTTACTGGACAGCTTTCCCATGTGAGTTTATAAATATATGTGAAGAAAGATGCTGAAAATAAATTTCAAAACTTCTCTGGATACATAAAAGTTAAAACATGAATCAAAAATGTTATAATATTATTAACAGCTTACCTCTTTTCAGCAGAGGGTTGCTCTTCTTTAAAACTAATATAGCGTTCATGTGACCGGTCGCTCTTGAAGGACACACAGCTGGGTTCAGGTTCAGCAGAGTCTGGTCTCTGATGGATCCTGTTACACAGAGAGTAAGACCAACACGGATGGAAATTCACTTTTTAGTATTCAGACACAAAAACTGCTTTAGATACAAGCAGCAACTAAAACAAGTGTTGCAATATCTGTCTCCCCCTGGCGGCTTGTTGGGAAAAATGTAGTGTAAACAAAGTATAGCGTGGAAATCAGTCTGAGTTTACGGTGCGAAGGTAATAGAAACGCAGTCCATGCTCCAGTCGAACGCTAGCATACAAAGTGCCTTTAATGCCCGTGAATGTGTACCACTGTGTAATAAAAACCCAAGTTCATTGCTGTAACCAACCGACGCCGCACTGTTTTGTGCTTCGGCTCCGTTGACCCGGACCACTAGACGCAAATTACCTGCCATGAGCCAGGTTATTAGTTTGAGAACAGCTTGCTCCCAACTATGGTTCAGAGCACGATGGCTGCTAAGGTAACACCAGATTAACACACTCTGCAAAAGATTCTCAAACTGGAAAAACTAATTTCGATTTCATCTATCTATAAATTGCAGGAACGTCTATCTTTCTGTCTGTCTTCCTGTCTGCCTGTCTTCCTGTCTGTCTGTCCATCTGTTATGTGCATATCTCTCGAACCATTAGTCCGATGGATTTCAAACTTGATAGGTGTCTTGCTACGGGCATGAGTAAGTGCAGTGGCAAGTTTGACGTTGTTTAGATTAGAAATGCAAAATATATCATTAAATATATAGGTAAAAGAAGCACACATTGTCTTTTGCTGCTCTAGCCACTGGCCACTCCCCCTCTCACACTGAGGACCAGAGACAGAGAGAGCAGCGGAGCTTTGGCAGCTAAAATGTGAAATACACCTCAGACCCACAAAAATTCAAGGACATGCTGTATGCAGTTGCTTCTCTACATTTTTTTTCTTTTCTAGCTAAATATTTGAATGGTTTCTCCCTCTCTTACTCACCCATGAACGTGTGCACTTATCTCGTTATAAGTGTTTGTTTTCTGTGTAGGATTTCAAATTGTATTTTATGTCATTTATGTAATTTCTAAAATATTTATTATGTAGCCCTCCTTCACTTTCCCTAAGTGTTGTAAGATAAAATGTCATGTAGCCTGGGAAGGTCTCGAATGACTCACTGAAACTTGAGTATGACTTAAGTGTCCAGACTCAAATGCAGAAGTCTTCTCATGGCAAATAGCGTCCTGACCCAGGTGACACAAACATTTACCAAGGGTCGCTGGTTCTCTAGGGGGCATGTGCAAATGAAGTTACCCTGGAAGGGGCACTCTGAGGCGCACACATCCCAACCATCCCACTGGTATTCCCAGTTGGAGAAAATCATTTAGGAAGAATTTTGCCATTCATGATTTTTAGGGTTAAAAATATGAAACACCAGAGAATATATTGGACCAAACCAGATCCAATATTTACCTAAAGTAAAGAGTTGAAGACTGGTTTAACTGGAAAACTTTCAGATGAGATAATATAAATGGATGTGATGAAGAAAGATGCTGAAAATGAACATAAAATACATAAAAGTTAAAACATGAATTATCAATATTATAATATTAACAGCTTACCTCATTTCAGCAGAGGGTTGCTCTCCTTTAAAACTAATATAGCGTTCATGTGACCGGTCGCTCTTGAAGGACACACAGCTGGGTTCAGGTTCAGGTTCAGGTTCAGGTTCAGGTCCAGGTTCAGGTTCAGGAGACTCTGGTCTCTGCTGGGTCCTGATAGAAAAACACATTTATTGAGGGTCACCCAGACAGGAAGTAGTTCCATCCAATGAGACTCGTTCCAGTTTGCTGGATGTTCACAACTCACCTCAATCTTCTTCTTAACATTTCTATTTCCCTTTCCATTGTAATTCTCTCCTTCTGCCATTCAAGTCTCTCCATCAATCCTCTCTCCTCCATTTCTATTCTCCTCTCCCTCACAGGTCTTTTTTTAAAGTGGTGGTGTCTCCATGGACCGATCAGTCTTCATGGAGACACAGCTGGGTTCAGGTTCAGGTTTAGCAGGGTCTGGTCTCTGATGGTCCTGTTAGAAAGAGAGGAAGACCACATTTTAATCTCCAGAACCAGAAGCTGCTGGAGAAACTAGAAGCTATCAAGCAGGAAATAAAGTCAGAAGCTCTTCACTGAATGATTTCTGCTCTCTGCTCATCCTGCTCTGTCATTCATTCTCTTTCTGGGAGAACAGGAACATCGTAAAGACTCCAGGACTAATGTCATCTTTCTGTCCTCTAATGGAGACAAGACTACAGGACTAATGTCATCTTTCTGTCCTCTAATGGAGACAAGACTCCAGGACTAATGTCATCTTTCTGTCCTCTAGTGGAGACAAGACTCCAGGACTAATGTCATCTTTCTGTCCTCTAATGGAGACAAGACTCCAGGACTAATGTCATCTTTCTGTCCTCTAATGGAGACAAGACTCCAGGACTAATGTCATCTTTCTGTCCTCTAATGGAGACAAGACTCCAGGACTAATGTCATCTTTCTGTCCTCTAATGGAGACAAGACTCCATTATGACCATCAATCTCACCTTTCTGTCCTGTGTAGAGCGTAAAATAATGACAAGAAGACACTTCTCTGCCTCCTCCATAAATCACTACAACAGCAACAGAGGCTTTCATGTCGCTACATTTTATTCTGAAAGGTCCCAGAGGAAACAGTAGAGTCCTGTTGTGTCTGACTTTACGCTGGTGGAGAGGACAGTTTGTTTTCTGACAGCAGGAGAAAGGCTCAGACCCCCCCCAATCTTCAAACTCAGCCTTCATTTAGATCTCAACAACATTTTTGCCATTGTTTCCTGACTGCAGCCTCACGGTTGGGACAGACAGACGTAGAAACACCTGGCAAAGGGTTTAAAACCTCCTTCACCAATCCTAACCCAAACATGCAGATTTATCTTCAACACAAGAGTCGTCCAAACTTTCTCAGGAAATAAGAAGTGAAGTAGAAACATTATATTTAACATTACAGAGCCAGAAACTAACCTGAAGAGACCAAAGACTAACGTGTTGTTAAAGTACCAAACAGCAACTTACAGTTTCTTCACACAGTCCAAAGAGTTGACAGAGAAAAACTCAGGTGAGTTGTTTCCTGATGAGTCACAGCCCCACCTGTCAAGAAGCAGATTTTCACAATAAGAGCTTTGTTTCTTCTCTCTGTATAACTGTGAATGTTGTTGTCAGTGTGCATTTGTTCTTCCTTTGTCCCGTGAATGCAACACAAGGGACTTTCCACACGTCTGTGGAGGTCACACACACACACACACACACACACACACACACACACACACACACACACACACACACACACACACACACACACACACACACACACACACACACACACACACACACACACTGTTTATATATTTTAAACGTTACAGACGAGTTAAATTACCTAACACCTTGTTTTTCCAGATTATCTAGGCATGATTGTTTATATTTCCAGTTCTGGTTTGAATTTAATAATCTGTGTGACAATTTACCTGCCGATGGGGCAAATTGTCACAAGTTCACATTCTCTATTTAACAGACTACATCTCCGTAATGAGACAAGATATGAACTTGTTATGAATACAACACATGTTCCCAAGATGTCCTTCTTTAATCTGGTATGACATGTATACCATTGTGATGTATGGTGCTCAGTAAATGTTAGACAGTGTCAGAAGTGTGACAACATACCCCGCTCTACCCTACACAATGTTATTGACTTTGGATCTTGCTAGCATAGCGTTAGCATTCTGGCTCGTAGCTGAGCTGAGACTATAAATAACTTCTGTTGCTAAGGGAGGCAAGTCGTATCTAATACCCCGTTTACACGTACATGTGTGTTTGTGTGTGTGTGTGTGTGTGTGTGTGTGTGTGTGTGTGTGTGTGTGTGTGTGTGTGTGTGTGTAAATATACAGTGATGCAGGTACAAACAGCTATGACGTCTACTGTTGTTTAGCAATGAAACAAAACACACATACACATACAGTGAGTGTGTCCTTGCGTGTGTGCACAAGTGCATTAAGGTTTATAACCCATTGACACGTACATAGTTATTTGGAACAATAACATTTCCCTTCATTTGTGCCCTTCGTTTACATGTAAACGGAGAATTCTCCTCTGAAAACGATTCTTTCTAAAAACTCTGGCCAGAGTGGAGATTTGGGAAAACTTTGTTTGTGAGTTTGCATGTAAACTGAGACAAACGGATGTTTACACCATAGACAGTTAAAGAAATGGACCAACAGATCCCGTTGCTCTGGACGGAGACCAGTGAAGTCACTTTCCCGGTGATGGCTGAGCGTTACTGCGCAGCCTCAAACTGAGCTTGATGACGTAGATGTGACGTGAGCAACGTGTCTGAACGTTGTAAGTCTTCTGGTAGCTGTGCCAAGAGAAATCTCAATCATTCCCAATCTATCAGAGACGGAGAGCGTAGGTATATGTAAGGAGATAACATAGGCACAGGATAATTATTGATAACTAAAATGCTAGTTAACATTAGTAATTAAACTAAACAGCTAATGTTAGTCCAAACTGCCTGCGAGCTTCTCCTGTACTGTACGGTAATTCCTCTACTATGAGACAGTAAGTCTCGTGGTTATGACCCAACCGTTAGCCTATTTTTATAAAAACGTCTGCTACGGAGCCATAACGTGAGGTACAAGGTAACGGAGCCTTTTATACATTGTCGTGTTTCTTTAGAAATAAACAACGGACAAATGAAGTCTTTAAATGCTTCAGATGTAAAGTTATTGGCTGTCAAAGTGACGTCAAAATGAATGGCAGTCAATGGGATGCTAACGGGGGGTGATGGCTTCGTAGCATTAAAATGGCGCGATCGCGCCTTCACTGTGTGGAGAGAAGCTTGCCCCTTGGTTTAGGCAGCCGAGGAAGTGAGGAAGAGAAGAGACAGGAAGTGATTCGTTGCTGTTGTTGCTATTTTCTGGATTCTGATTGGCTAACGTGGGCTTGAGCTTCTCGTTACACCTACAGGTCTGGCGTGCTCTTGACAGCAGATATACACAGGTTTGTGTAAACCAGTGGTTCTCTACCTTTTTGGGACCAGTGCTTTTTGCAAGTAGTTTAAAGTGTAAACTCATATTTTTGTGAACCGTTGGTGTAAATTCTCCTTAAAACAAACGCCCCCCAAAGACACCTCACAGCCCCCCTTTCCTAAATATTGCTGCCAGATTTTCTGTCACATTGATGACATGTTACTGCAGTAAAAGTACTAATAGACATGTTACTGCAGTAAAAGTACTAATAGACATGTTACTGCAGTAAAAGTACAAATAGCACAGAGTGAAGTTCCAGCAGCTGTCTGAGCAGATAACTAACGTGGAGAGAAAACAGACAGACTCTCTGCTCCCTGAACTCAACACAATATGAAAATGAAGAAGTGAAAGACTTACGTACTCGACTGCTCTGATTGGACGGTTTCTCACGCTGCAGCTCGACCTGGAAGACCTCTGGGACACCGAGACATCTTATCAGGTGGGTCGACTAGAACCTTTGTCTCTGACAGCAAAACAACAAACCTGTTTCAGCTTGATCAGGAGGAGGAGGAGGAGGAGGAGACAGAAAGAATCCTGTAGAACCAGAAACACTGTGACAACAGAGATCAGAGGATCAGTAACACTTTATAACAACCAGCAGTGAGGAACAGGAAATTAACCTTGAGTCAAAAGTTACCACCCCAAATCAGATAAAGTTGGGACAGTATGAAAAACACAAATAAAAAAAGAAAGTAGTGATTTCTAAATGTACTTTGACTTGTATTTCATTGCAGACAATACAGCAGCATATAATTCAATGTGTTCCTCATGATTTCTATTGTTTCTTTTTTTCAAAAAAAAACTAAATTCCTATTTTGGTTCACACATTTCAAAAAAAGTTGGAACAGTAAAGCATTTACCACTTTGTAATGTTGCCATTCCTTTTCACAACACTTAAAAGACGTTTAGGGACTGAAGACACCAAGTGATGAAGTGTTTCAGGTGGAATTTTGTCCCATTCTTGCTGCAAACAAGTCTTAAGGTGGGCAACAGTATGGGGTCTTCGTTGTCACATTTTGCGCTTCAAAATGCGCCACACATTCTCTATTGGAGACAGGTCGGGACTGCAGGCAGGCCAGTCAAGTACCCGTATCCTCTTCCTCCGCAGCCAGGACTTTGTAATGTGTGCAGAATGTGGTTTTGCATTATCTTGTTGAAATATGCATGGACGTCCCTGGAAAAGATGTCTTCTTGAAGGCAGCATATTGTGCTCCAAAATCTCTATGTACGTTTCAGCATTAATGGTGCCATCACAGAAGTGCAAGTTACCTTTGCCATGGGCACTGACACAACCCCATACCATGACAGACCCTGGCTTTTGGACTTGTTGCTGGTAACAGTCTGGATGATCCTTTTCTTCTTTGGTCTGGAGCACACGGCGTCCATTTCTCCCAACAAATACCTGAAATACTGATTCATCTGACCACAGTACACGTTTCCACTGTGTGATGGTCCATCCCAGATGCCTCCGAGCCCAGAGAAGTCGACGGCGCTTCTGGACACTGTTAACATAGGGCTTCCTTTTGGCACAGTACAGTTTTAACTGGCATTTGTGGCTGTAACTACGTATTGTGGTACTTGACAAAGGTTTGCCAAAGTAGTCCTGAGCCCATGTGGTGATATCGCTTATAGATGAATGACGATTCTTGATGCAGTGCCGCCTGAGGGATCGGAGATCACGGTTGTTCAGCTTAGGCTTGCGCCCTTGTCCTTTACGCACTGAAATTCCTCCTCATTCCTTGAATCCTTTAATTATGTTATGCACTGTTGAAGGTGAAATAAGCAAATGTCTTCCTATCTTTCTTTGAGGAACATTGTTTTTAAACATTTCAATAATTTTCTCACGTATTTGTTGGCAAACTGGCGATCCTCGGCCCCTCTTTGCTCCTAAAGGACTAGACCTTTCTTGGATGCTGCTTTTGTACCAAATCATAATTACAATCACCTGTTGACATCACCTGTTTCAAATCACATCATTGTTTAACCAATTTACCTGATTAATAGCCCTAAATTGCTCCTGTCCCAACCTTTTTTGGAATGTGTTGCAGGTCTGAATGACAGGAAAGGATGTATATTTACAAATGAAATTAAGTTGACCAGACAAAACATGAAATATTTTGTGTTCACATTGTCTGCAATGAAATACAAGTCAAAGTACATTTAGAAATCACTACTTTATTTTTTTATTGGTGTTTTTCATACTGTCCCAACTTTTTCTGATTTGGGGTTGTAACTTTTGACTCAAGGTTAATTTCCTGTTTCTCACTGCTGGTTGTTATAAAGTGTTACTGATCCTCTGATCTCTGTTGTCAGTGTTTCTGGTTCTACAGGATTCTTTCTGTCTCCTCCTCATCCTCCTCCTCCTCCTGATCAAGCTGAAACAGGTTTGTTGTTTTGCTGTCAGAGACAAAGGTTCTAGTCAACACACCTGATAAGGTGCTGTGTGTTGTCGTATCCGTTGCATGTCCCGGATTTGAAAGCCCCCTTACTGGACTACTGTAGTTTATTTTCTTACTTTCTTATAAGATTGCCATTATAATGACAATATCATTCTAGATATTAAATTTTGAAGCACAGCTGAGATACTGGTACAGACAGCGTTCAATTCACCTCTCTATTCTGGTCGTTAGGTAAACATATGCATTCCAGCGCAGTGGCTGAACTTACAGACTATACATTAAGGGCTGAATATGGTAAAGGCTTTGGAGTAAAGTAGTAACATGGACCAGGTCATCCTAAGTCCAGCAACACACATGCACTAACTCATGTTAAAGTGCAGTAGCAAATGTGCTGAGTCACTCTAAGTCCCCATAGAAGGAGAGTATGCACAGATGTTTAGAAATCAGACCAAAGGGATTGGGTGAAGAATCTGGTTCGATGTTCTGAAGAAGATGTGAGGCTTTTCGATTGGAGGATTTCAATGTATACATTATATAACTTGTTTTTACCATTAATGCATATTCATCCTTATGTAACCCTATCCTATAAAAACGCCCTTTGGAGACGAAGAGGTTGGGTTACTTCTCGGACTTGTAACCTCCAAGCTCTGCAGAGACCACGATTGGGCAAGATGGGTCTCAGAACAATGCAGCTTGTACCGATGCTGCAAATCTTATAAATAAATCTTATTAATATTTAAATGGCATCTGCGACAATTCTCTTCATTCATACATCACCAACATCTACAACGCTGCTCTCTGACACCACACTACTGAGTATAATAATATTCTATTATATTTAGTATTTTGAATTGTTACCTGCCACCAAAATGTTGTGATTTCCTTGCCATAAATATAGATGTTTTTAACATAAATTGGTGGCTAAAAATGTATCAGAATGCAGGAATTGAAGTCTTTTACCCTCAAAATTTCCTGGGGGAGGACCCACAGACCCCCCCTGCTGTATGTGTTCCCCAAAGGCCAATTCTGAGCAAGGAAAAACCCTGAAGTATAATCACAGACAGCCATAATATATATATATATATATATATATATATATATATATATATATATATATATATATATATATATGCATGGTCGTTGTAATGTGGGCTGGTGTGGCTACAGTTCCACGGCTGAGTTTTTGTCCCAGTCCGCCCCTGGACAGACGTATAAACAGGTGGTATTTGAAACCTCCTCTGTAGTACTTCATGTTACAACATGTAGATTTATCTTCAACACAAGGAACTTTACACACGTCAAGTTCCAACATGTTTTAAATGTGATGAACAAACTTTATCGTTAAACAGAATCAGTGACGCAGTGGAAGTACTCCAAACTAGTAATACTACACGGTGAAAATACTCAGTCCAACGTCCTGCTCTGTTACTAAATGTACTTGAAGTAGAAGTAGCAGTGAGAGAGCTGATTCTCTGGAACATTACATCATGTTTTACTGCTGATTCAGACTTTGTGTGTAAACTGTGAATGTGCAGAGTAACACGCTGTCAGATTAATGGAGGACAATAACAAGTACAAGCTTTCCTTCTGAGATTAAAGCAAGTATTCAGACATATCACTGCAGTAAAAGTACTAATAGCACAGTCTGAAGTTCCAGCAGCTGGCTGAGCAGATAACTAACGTGGAGAGAAAACAGACAGACTCTCTGCTCCCTGAACTCAACACAATATGAAGATGAAGAAGTGAAAGACTTACGTACTCGACTGCTCTGATTGGACGGTTTCTCACGCTGCAGCTCCACCTGAAGACCTCTGGGACACCGAGACGTCTGATCAGGTGTGTCGACTGGAACCTTTGTCTCTGACAGCAGAACAACTAACCTGTTACAGCTGGATCAGGAGGAGGAGGAGGAGGAGGAGGAGGAGGAGACAGAAAGAATCCTGTAGAACCAGAAACACTGTGACAACAGAGATCAGAGGATCAGTAACACTTTATAACAACCAGCAGTGAGGAACAGGAAATTAACCTTCAGGTAAAAGTTATTTTAACTGTTAAACGACATGATGAATCATAATGTTACTGATTATTGGTAATGTTGTCATTTGTTATTTCAGAGAGAAATACCAAAATAAAGAACAATCAAACTAACCCAAAGTCTCCAGTTTGTCTTCATCTCTGAGCTGGTGGTGATGTCATGGCGCCCTCTGGTGACATCAGCAGGAAGTACAAGCAGAGCGCCACCAAACACATTCACACATTACAACATGTTTACACATTTTAGTAGTTTCATTTCTATGTTCATATCTTACATCCCCCCCCCCCCCACACACACACACACACACTTTTTAAATTTACATTTAATTACATTTTATGTATTTAGTGATGCAACATTCCTCTATTTTACTATATTTAACTTTTTTATTATATATCCATACTGTATATGATTTTAATTCATTTAAAAAACATGATCCTTTTAATATTTTTTTTGCATGAAGACAGTAAATCTGAAAGATATGACATTCCTTCATGGATTATCTTCTGGACTTTGATGTGATTTATTGATCTTCTAATGGATCCATGTGAAGAATGTGGATGTCATGGAGTGGTGAGAGAGGAATCTGTTCCTCTGAGATGAAGTGAAGGACTAAATGGTTGAATCGGAGCTGCAGCAGTGCTGCTGTGTGCTGTCATGGTGTCTGATCCAGAGCACACAGACTCCAGGGGGACACATTTCAAAGATGCTTCTCCTGACAGAAGAGTTAAAGAACCAGCAGTCAGCTGGCTGCTTGCTTCTGGAACATTCTCTCAGACACACGTTGGGCCAACCAGGGAGCAACCAAAGAGTATAGAAGTACCAAGAGGGGAAAGTCTACAGAATGTTGTGTTGCGTTCTGTCCAAGATGGCGGAGCTGCACTCTTCAGAGCTAAACTCACCAATGGCCGAGCTGCAGCTTGCAATGGAAAGTTCTGAAGAGTGCAGCTCCGCCATCTTGGACTGAACGCAACACGACGTTCTGTAGAGTTTCACCTCTTGGTACTTCTATACTCTTTGGCACAACTACCCGGGGTCAGAGGGGTGTGCAGCAACAATTTTGGCGCGACAAAAACAAAAAGGGTGCCGGACATCATCATGAATGGGCTTTAAATAAATAATAAAGGTTTATTTTAAGTATATCAGCGACATTAACGGTTCCCCGGTTGGAGGCATTTTTACAAGTTTTAGTTCATTTTTTTAAGGTTTTTGTCACATTTTCAGACAATTATGCTACTTTTGTTTGATGTTTTTGTTGCTGTTTTTCAGAGATTTAGTCTCCTTTTTGGAAAACTTTGACAATTTTGGACTTTTTTTCCCCAATATTTTAGCCCAAACTCCACAGAGGCAGCCTGGTTGGTAACGTAACACCATCATCCACACTTTCTCAGGAAATAAGAAGTGAAATAGAAACATTATATTTAACATTACAGAGCCAGAAACTAACCTGAGGAGACCAAACCAGACAGCGCGCGCACACACACACACACACACACACACACACACACACACAGTGAAGTCTTCAACACAAACATATTAATGTTGGAGTGAAAAAAACCTCCAACAGACACAATGAGACATATTTATTGTCACATTGATTACATGTTACTGCAGTAAAAGTACTAATAGACATGTTACTGCAGTAAAAGTACTAATAGACATGTTACTGCAGTAAAAGTACTAATAGACATGTTACTGCAGTAAAAGTACTAATAGACATGTTACTGCAGTAAAAGTACTAATAGACATGTTACTGCAGTAAAAGTACTAATAGCCCAGAGTGAAGTTCCAGCAGCTGTCTGAGCAGATAACTAACGTGGAGAGAAAACAGACAGACTCTCTGCTCCCTGAACTCAACACAATATGAAGATGAAGAAGTGAAAGACTTACGTACTCGACTGCTCTGATTGGACGGTTTCTCACGCTGCAGCTCCACCTGAAGACCTCTGGGACACCGAGACGTCTGATCAGGTGTACAAGTTAAAAAGAAAGACCACAAACACTCTCACAGTAGCTTTATGCTTTTATTGTGAAAAGAGACAGAACTCAGAACTAAACATGACACAAGTCAACGGCATTTCTACAATCTGATGATCACAGCTTCCATCTTTAAAGGACAGGAAGTGGAAGAAGTTTACAATGTTCACGAGGAATCTGATCAATCATTCTGGATTATTTTATACAAAGTTCATTCATTAGTTCATCACAATAACCTGGAATATTTCTGTAAGTGTGATCCTGTACAGACTCAATTGATCAGGAACCAGGACCAGGAGGAGACTCTCCGTCCTACACACAACACAGAGACACTGAGAAACCAGAACCAGGAGGAGACTCTCAGTCCTACACACAACACAGAGACACTGAGGAACCAGAACCAGGAGGAGACTCTCCGTCCTACACACAAGAGAGAGGCAAGCCGAAGGAGATATGGGGAGGAGCAAGAATCTTCAAAGCAAGATGGCGCCTGTGTTCGGCTTTGCCTCTGCTCGGTCTCTGTCCTCACGTGTATCTGTGGTTTTTCTAGTGTTGTTCTTTGTTTTATCAGCCCTGATAACAAATAGCTGTGTCTCAGCTGTTTTAAAATATGATCGTCACACGCTTTTCCGCATTAAGGAGACTATGAAGGACTTCTCAGTTACCTGGGCTGGGTCCTCGAAGTTTTTCCCTCCTAACATTGAATATTCTACGTCATCGCCGGTGTATCTACTAGTCACCAAGCATCACGGCAGGAGGAGGAAGCGGGGATCCAGGGCTGGTGTCCAGGCCAGGGGGAGAAAACAACATGGAGGGCCACCATATCCAATTGGTCCCGGAGCTTTCTGGGTCGAGAGGTGCTTGCGGTCAATTCCTGTCTGCAAGGTGTCGTGTGCGCCTCCGTTGCTTTGGAGTAAGGTTAGTCAATCTGACCTGAGTTTCCTGACTCGGCGGCCCCGTGAGCGGATTCTGTGTGCTGTGACATGCCAGCGAGCAAATGCCGACCCATCGGAACGTGCCCAGCTGGCGCGATTTTCTCTGTTTAATGCGCGCTCCATTGCCAACAAGGCGTTCATACTCAATGATTTATTTACAAAGGAACAAATTGACTTTATGTTCCTAACTGAAACTTGGCAGCAAGATATGGAATACACTCATCTCAATGAACTGTGTCCTCCGGACTGTTCTGTGTATGGGACACCGCGTGTGTCGCGCGAGGAGGCGGGCTCGCACTCGTGTACCGGGACCGTTTCTGTTGCAGGTTGATAAATTCGGACTCTTTCGACTCCTTTGAGCTACAGATGACTAAGGTTGGAAATACTGATTCATTTTACTGTGTCTTAATTTACCGACCTCCTGGTTCTGCTCGCTTGTTTTTAGATGATTTCGCAGAGTTTTTATCATCAATTATCAAACTTGAAAAAGTATTGATACTTGGGGATTTTCACTTGCATGTTGATGACTCTTCATGTTCTGTGGTGAGTTCTTAACACTCACTGAATCATTTCATTTTAAACAATGTGTTTCTGGTCCTACACATATAAAAGGTCATACTCTGGACCTTGTTTTTTCATTAGGTCTGTGCATCAACCAATTGAGTGTTATGGACATTAATGTGACAGATCACTGTTGCATATTTTTCAATCTGTCTTCTAATGTTGACTGTCTTCCTTGTAGACCGATGCTGCAAAGACGCATTATTACTCAAGCCACAGCTGAAAAACTTTCTGAGTCATTTGACCCTAGTTCTTTTATTGATTGTAGTGATGCTGAACTATTTCTTCAGTCATTTAATAATCATTGTCTGTCGGTTTTAAATTTAGTTGCTCCCTTGAAAAGTAAAAGCACATTCCCAAATAATATTTGCCCTTGGATGAATGATGAAATAATGTCTTTCAGGAGAACGTGCTGTAAAGTTAAACGTTTATGGAAATCCACAAGTCTAGAAGTACACAGATTGCATCTGAGGGAGCTTATCACATTGCTAAATGTTAAGATAAAACAGGCAAGGTCAGATTATTTTCAGAACAACAATAATTCTAAGGTCCTGTTTGATACAATATCTAAGATAGTATCTTTCCTTGCTTCCCAAGTGCCTGTACACTCAAAGAGTGATTGCAATAAGTTTTTACATGCTTTTGTAAGCAAGGTGCAAGATATTAGAATTACTATAAATCCATCTCTTGATGTCATATCATGTGGGTCAGCTGCCTCATACTCTTGGGATACTTTTTCACCTATCACTCTAGATGATATTATGAGCCTATTAAGTAAAGTGAAACCATCTGCAAGCCCGCTTGATGTATTGCCGACTTCGTTGCTCTTAAATGTGTTTGATTTACTTGGACCATTTGTTGTTAAAATGATAAACCTTTCCCTTTTCAGCGGATCAGTCCCCAGTCATTTTAAACAAGCAGTTGTCAGCCCCTTACTAAAGAAACCAAATTTGGATTCTTCTGTACCAACTAATTACAGGCCGATATCTAAAATGCCTTTTTTATCTAAAATTCTTGAGAGAGTGGTCGCTGGTCAGCTGACTACATTTCTTGATGAAAAAAAAATACTTGATAAATTTCAGTCAGGTTTCCGGAAAAGCCATTCAACTGAGACGGCGCTTCTTAAAGTATCAAATGACATTCTGATGGCTGCTGACTCAGGACAGTACACGGTGCTGATTTTACTTGACTTATCGTATGCGTTCGATACATTGGACCATACGGTCCTGTTAAATCGGCTACGCAATGAAATGGGGTTTTCTGGTGATGTTCTTAGATGGTTTACCTCTTACCTGAACGACAGATCATTTTGTGTGTCTATCAATAACATTCTGTCAGATATGACCCCTCTGTTATATGGAGTTCCTCAGGGTTCGGTTTTAGGTCCTCTTTTGTTTTTGTTATATATTAGCCCTCTTGGTGAAATAATTAGAAATTTTAATACTGTGTCTTATCACTTTTATGCTGATGACATTCAGTTGTACTGCACATTCAATGAATCAGAGTTTGGAAAATTAACAGATTTATTGGAATGTCTGTCTTGCATTAAGACTTGGTTATATAACAATTATCTACAACTAAATACAAAAAAGACAGAAACTCTGATCATTGCTCCTGAACAAAAAATTTCCCAAATTAAACAACACCTACACTCCTTGGACTCCTCCGTCCAGACGAGCCTAAGAAACCTCGGTGTTCTGTTCGACCAATCGATGTCTCTAGATGGTCATTCTAGACAGCTGGTCAGAAGCTGTTTCTATCATTTGAGAAATATCTCTAAATTGAGAACAATACTGCCCAAAACTAATATGGAGATGATCATTCATGCTTTTATTTCTTCACGGTTGGATTATTGTAATTCTCTTTTTATTTGTTTTAACAAATGTTCTCTCAAACGTCTCCAACTGGTTCAAAATACTGCAGCCAGGCTTTTAACAGGAACAAACAGAAGGGCACACATTACTCCAATTTTATTTAGTGTCCACTGGCTTCCGGTAAAATACAGAATTGATTATAAAATTTTAATTTTAACTTTTAAAGCAATACATGGACAGACACCTCAATATATCGCAGACATGTTGACACCCTACTCTTCTCGCATTCTTCGCTCCTCAGGTCAAAATCTCCTGATGGTAACTAAAACCCGACTTAAAACTCGGGGAGACCGCTCCTTCCAGGCAGCTGCTCCAAAATTGTGGAACGCACTGCCCTTGGCATTGCGTGTGGCCGATTCTATTGATTCTTTTAAAAAACAGCTGAA
Organism: Gymnocephalus cernua; assembly: GCA_023631565.1. Taxonomy (NCBI): domain Eukaryota; kingdom Metazoa; phylum Chordata; class Actinopteri; order Perciformes; family Percidae; genus Gymnocephalus; species Gymnocephalus cernua. The sequence continues at coordinate 39,050,255 of CM042430.1, forward strand.
GACACTACTGTTTAGACAAGCTTTTAGTTGATTGAGCTTTCATGTTTTTATGTTTGTATGATGCTTATTATATTGTTTATACTTGCTACATGTAAAGCACTCTGTGATTCTTTCTGTGATGGGTGCTATATAAATAAAGCTTACTTACTTACTTACTTACTTACAACACAGAGACACTGAGGAACCAGAACCAGGAGGAGACTCTCCGTCCTACACACAACACAGAGACACTGAGGAACCAGAACCAGGAGGAGACTCTCCGTCATACACACAACACAGATACACTGAGGAACCAGAACCAGGAGGAGACTCTCCGTCCTACACACAACACAGAGACACTGATGAACCAGAACCAGGAGGAGACTCTCAGTCCTACACACAACACAGAGACACTGAGGAACCAGAACCAGGAGGAGACTCTCCGTCCTACACACAACACAGATACACTGAGGAACCAGAACCAGGAGGAGACTCTCCGTCCTACACACAACACAGAGACACTGAGGAACCAGAACCAGGAGGAGACTCTCCGTCCTACACACAACACAGAGACACTGAGGAACCATAAGACCAGAACCCAAACCCAGGATAGAGAGGCTGAGTGAATGTGGTGTAGAAGGTGTGGAGGTGGATCAGTGAGTCAGAGGAGACTGTGTAGAAGGACAGAGAGCCAGCAGGACAGTCCACATACACTGCCACTCTACCAGAGGGGGGGGAGGAGATGGATGTTGGTATGTTATTGTGCCAGACATAGTAACCATCATCAGAGCAGTTCAGACTCCAGGACTGATCATTTTCTCCAAACATACAGTCACCACTGTCTCCTCTCCTCCTGATTCCTCTGTAACTCACTGATATATCAACCCTTCCTCTCGTCTCGACCTCCCAGTAACAGCGACCAGTCAGACCATCTCTACACAGCAGCTGATGACACCAGGACTCAAACCTCTCTGGATGATCAGGATATTTCTGATCCTCCATCACACGTTTCACCTTCCTGTTGTTGTCAGACAGTTTGAGTTTTCTGTGAACTGTGTTTGTGTCGATTGTGAGTTGACAGGAATCTGACGGAGAGAAGGAGACACAACACAGCTGCAGTTATTAACCAATCAGCTCTTTGATGATGACATCAGAGGGTTGGATGAGTGATGTCACAGTTTGATGCATGAAATTAAAAACACACTTACACCTCCATGGACCTGGTGTCAACCATCTGACTCCAGCAGGCTCCACCCTGAAAGGAGGAGGGGGGGGGAATTACATCACTCTCACACAGCTTCATTCTGATCTAATGTACGGTTGGAATTTACTCATTTATATTCATATTTGGGCTGTCAATCAATTAAAATATGTAATTCAGTTTAAAGTGTCCGATCATAAGAGAAGTTATCTCAGGACACTTTCCAGATAGAGGAGGTCTAAGTCAGGATTTATGTCATAGTAAACACAACATGACATCACGACTTTGTGTAAACATACACGCCACTTTCTTAAGCCAAGTGGCGTGTTATCTGAACGCATTTAGACCTTTCCACATGTATGTCTACGCTGTATACAGTGATGTAAACATACACACCACGTGGCGAGTTATCGCGAGAACAACGCGAGTAAAAAAGAAAAGAAAAAAGAAAACATGAATGGTTGGTTTAGAGAAAGAACATCGGGGAAGACTTTAGTAAAAACAATAAAAAGACAGTTGACAAACTCCACACGTGGGACGTGATCCTCTCTCTCCTGGGTGAAAGTCTGATATTTTAACCATCCGCCCCCCCGACAAACCTACATGGACTTACGCCCCTTTCATACGACTCACTACGGCGTAGATTCAGACGCATTCATCAATGGAGGCCAAACGGGGTTGAAATACACGCTAAAAAGTGAGAATGCGTCTTGATAACACCAATAATGACATAACTGGCGTGTCCTACATACATTCATGAGATCAGTCTGGTACGCACAACAACCGTTTACTGCTCCATAAATCAGCTGTTCTTATAAGAGGCTATTTGATGTGTATGAGAGTGTGTTCCTAGCGTACTTTATCATATCATAATGAGCAGGTCATGAGAATATTACTGAGACTACAGGTTGTTGTTTGATAGGATGGAGATGTCCGTCTCTAGTTCCTGATAAACTGATCTATAGACTATATGAACGCTGGGTTATTCAACCACAGCTGTATGAAAATAAAATCCCTACAGAGAGAAATGAATGAGATATGTTATAGAGTAGTAATAACAGTGTGACCGAGCGTTTCTTATATTGTCTAGACTCACTGTTTGACTCTAAAATAAAGACACAGGCTTCCAATGCCAGAACCAAGACGGCCCTGCACGTCTCACTTTATTTTTCTCTTCACACAGTCAAAATAAAAGCTCTATGTTAACTACAACTTCCTCCTAAGCTTCAACTGAGAGGCTACACAATAAAATACCTCACAGCAGAGAGAGCGAGAGAGAGAGAGAGAGAGAGAGAGAGAGAGAGACAGAAAGAGACAGAGAGAGAGAGAGATGATGGTGAGCATGTACAGAGAAGTGAATAATGATTTCTCTGTGTGCCATGCAGCCTAATCATCATATCCTGAATATGATCAAAAGCAGGATGTAACCTCTTCTGGGTTTTAATGGTTGCTGCTGATTTAATGAAATAAGTATGTGTTGGTTATTGGTAAAATGTGTGTATGTACTCTAATGTTATTTGTATGTGATTGACCGGAAATCCTGTGCACCTGAATGTTGATATGTGTCCCTTTGGTGGTCAACAGCTGTGTCTGGGCCTACTACTGGTCCACGGCTGTGTCTGGGCCTACTACTGGTCCACGGCTGTGTCTGGGCCTACTACTGGTCCACGGCTGTGTCTGGGCCTACTACTGGTCCACGGCTCTGTCTGGGCCTACTACTGGTCCACGGCTGTGTCTGGGTCTACTACTGGTCCGTCTGGGCCTACTACTGGTCCACGGCTGTGTCTGGGCCTACTACTGGTCCACGGCTCTGTCTGGGCCTACTACTGGTCCACGGCTGTGTCTGGGTCTACTACTGGTCCATCTGGGCCTACTACTGGTCCACAGCTGTGTCTGGGCCTAATACTGGTCCACGGCTGTGTCTGGGCCTACTACTGGTCCACAGCTGTGTCTGGGCCTACTACTGGTCCACAGCTGTGTCTGGGCCTAATACTGGTCCACGGCTGTGTCTGGGCCTACTACTGGTCCACGGCTGTGTCTGGGCCTACTACTGGTACACAGCTGTGTCTGGGCCTACTACTGGTCCACTGGGCTGCTCTGTGGCACACAACAACGAGAAAATGAAACGCCACACGCCGGCCACAACAACGGGACAGTTGTGGTTAGGAAAAGGAGAACAGGAAAGGAACTGCAACACGCCGGACGCGATCCCCGGTCTGTGTTGTTTGACCCATCCACCACCCCCCCGACCAACCTCCCTGCGCGGATCTTCGCCTTATCAATACTATTTACTACCATAATCGTTCTATGATCACGAAATATGCTTCCCATTGAAATACATTACTTTAAAATTCGTGCTCACCACACGAAAATAACGACATTAACGTGTCCTGTACACGATTCAATACATTCAATAACGTGACCATTTCTCAAACTGCCATGAGACTGGGCTGATAAAAGACATGAACACACATCTGATACACTACAGCAGAGACATGAACACACATCTGATACACTACTGCAGAGACATGACCACACACCTGATACACTACTGCAGAGACATGACCACACACCTGATACACTACTGCAGAGACATGAACACACACCTGATACACTACTGCAGAGACATGAACACACACCTGATACACTACTGCAGAGACATGAACACACACCTGATACACTACTGCAGAGACATGAACACACACCTGATACACTACTGCAGAGACATGAACACACACCTGATACACTACTGCAGAGACATGAAAACACACCTGATACACTACTGCAGAGACATAAACACACCTGATACACTACTGCAGAGACATGAACACACACATGACCACACACCTGATACACTACTGCAGAGACATGAACACACACCTGATACACTACTGCAGAGACATGAACACACACCTGATACACTACTGCAGAGACATGAACACACACCTGATACACTACTGCAGAGACATGAACACACACCTAATACACTACTGCAGAGACATGACTTGAGGAGGTCAGACAACTTGCAAGAACCTCTAAGGCTGCTGTGATTGCCGTGTCAGAAACCTGGCTTGATGGATCAATACAGGATGTTGCAGTCGAGCTTGCGGACTACTCCATTTACAGGCACGATCGGAACAGAAACGGAGGAGGAGTGTGCCTATTTATAAGGAATGATTTGTCATATAACCCGCGGGCTGATCTACAGGTGGAAGGTTTTGGGACCGCAGGGATTGAACTGTTGCTTCCTAAAACTAAACCCATTATTATTTGTGTTTGTTATAGACCCCCTAAGCAAACAGATTTTTATGAACTTTTTGAAATGGTCTGCTATAAGAGTAATGTATGTATGGAGAACGAATGTATTCTTATGGGGGATTTTAACACAAATGTATTACAGCCTCGTAAGAGTAGTCTGAAAGAATCTTTTTTAACTTTTTGCAAGATGTCGGGCCTAAAACAGTTGATCACTGAACCTACTAGAGTGTCTGTTAACAGTCAATCCCTATTAGACTTAATATTAGTTTCAGAACATAAAAATATTTCTCAATCAGGCGTCCTTGATATTGCTTTGAGTGATCATAGTGTTACCTATTGCACTCGTAAAATATCTAAATCACTATTGAAGACTGGTAGCCATAGTTCAATTAGATACAGATGTACAAAACATTATACAGCTGAGGAATTTAAAGAAATGCTTTCTAGGAGGGATTGGTCAGATGTTTTAGGAAGCAATGATGTTGATGGGGCCTGGTCTTTGTTTAAACAGCACTTTTTAGAAACTCTTGATAATGTTGCACCAATGAAGGAAACCAGAATTAAACAGAGAAGTGCAATTTGGATGACTTCTGACATTTTGGATCTTATTAGACAACGGGATAAATGGTTTAGAAAGTTTAAGAGGTCAACGTTGTCTTGTGATTATGATAAATATATATATTTTCGTAATCAGGCTAGTTACAAGGTACAGAAAACAAAGTCTGAATTTTATGCTGATGCTATTACGGCAAATTCACATCAGCCTAAAAAGTTATGGAAAGTTCTCACTGATATAGCCGTTAAAGGAAAATCTAAATCTAAGTCTGTCAATATTGGGTTAGTTATTGAGGATAAAATTATTTCTGACAAACAGCAGGTTGCTTGCGTTTTTAATACTTTTTTTATAACAGTTGCTGCCAGTCTGGTTGATAAGCTGCCGAAGGTGTCAGGTAGATATGGCCCATCATTTGTAAACTCCTTTTATAAAAACAAACATGTCACTCCTGATGTTTTTGAAATTGATCCTGTCTCAGAGGAAAGGGTGAGATTGTGTCTATCCACTTTGTCAATTAACAAAGCTACTGGACAGGACCTTATTCCATCCAGATTTTTGCGCGACAGTGCTAATGTAATTTCTAGGATGCTCACCCATATAATAAAGTTGTCTTTAAGTCAGGGTATCTTTCCATGTGATATGAAAAGGGCCCGGGTAGTCCCCCTTTTTAAGAAAAATAGTAGATCAGATGTTGGTAATTATAGGCCTGTATCAATTCTGACAGCCATATCAAAGGTTTTTGAGCGTCTTGTGTATGAGCAGGTGGAAGAGTACCTTGTCAAACATAATCTGCTGTATGAACTGCAGTCAGGATTTAGAGCAGCATATTCGACTGAAACCTGTCTTATTCATTTATGTGATTATATTCGACAAAACTTTGATGAAGGAAAGTATGTGGGTATGATTCTTCTTGATTTACAAAAAGCCTTTAATACTGTAAATCATGCAATTTTATTATCAAAGCTGCAAATTATAGGCTTCAGAAATACTGCTGTGAAATGGTTCACCTCTTACCTCACTGGAAGAACTCAATTTTGTGATGTTGAGGGGACCATATCAGATTCTCGAGATATTACTTGTGGGGTGCCTCAAGGTTCAGTCCTTGGCCCCCTTTTATTTTTAATTTATATTAATGACATGCCAGCTGATGATTCTACATTGTTGGTCTCTGGGGATGACATCAGCGAGATTGAGAAGACTCTGGGTAACGAATTAAATAGTGTCAGCAAGTGGCTTATAGACAACAGGCTTTCAATACATCTGGGAAAAACTGAGTCCATTTTATTTGGAACAAAAAAGAAGTTGTCTAAAATAAAATTGCTTAAGATCAAATGTAATGGCACTGAAATAGTGTCTCAAGAAAGTGTTACATGCTTGGGGTTAACATTAGATCAGTCATTAACCTGTTCATCTATTGCTGACAAAATACTATCCAAGTGTGCAGGTAAATTGAAATTTTTCTATTGCAGAACAAGGCTTTTTGATTTTTCTATCAAGAAATTACTGGTTGTATCGTTAATTCAATGTCATTTCGATTATGCATGCTCAGCTTGGTACTGTGGATTATCACTTAAACTTAAAAACAGACTGCAAGTGATGCAAAATAATATTATCCGCTACCTGTTAAAGGACCCCCTAGGACTCATATTGGCAGAGATGCTTTTAAAAGAGTAGGACTGTTGCCAGTACAGGTTAGGGTGGAGCAGTTAAAGCTGAATCATATGTATAATGTCATAAATGGTTCTGCTCCCAAATATTTACACTCCAATATAAAAATGGTTCATACACAGCATTACCATAATACCAGGGCCAGTGTCCGTTCTTGTAAAGTGCCCAGAGTCAACAATGCAGCTGGAAGTTCTTTTTTTTTATACAGGTATCATGTTGTGGAATAATTTACCAATTTCCCTCAAAATGGTAAATACCAGAGGGACTTTTAGATATCAGGTTAAGGCCCTTTTATGGAGTAGAGTAGCTGATCTTTTTAACTAGTGTAGACTGATTTAATTTATGTGATTTATGATTCTGATTTTAGGATGTTGTTGAAATTCAGATGATTTGTGTAAATGTTTTTGTCTCTGACTTATATTAGGTCTTTGTTTTTTGTGTGAAATGTTTTACCACCAAGGACCATGTTGGAAATAAGTGTTTTACACTTTAACATGTTATCCTTTGGATTATGTATGTCTGTCAATCCATAAATTAATCAAATCAAATCAAAAATGAACACACACCTGATACACTACTGCAGAGACATGAACACACACCTGATACACTACTGCAGAGACATGAACACACACCTGATACACTACTGCAGAGACATGAACACACACCTGATACACTACTGCAGAGACATGACCACACACCTGATACACTACTGCAGAGACATGAACACACACCTGATACACTACTGCAGAGACATGAACACACACCTGATACACTACTGCAGAGACATGAACACACACCTGATACACTACTGCAGAGACATGAACACACACCTGATACACTACTGCAGAGACATGAACACACACCTGATACACTACTGCAGAGACATGAACACACGCTCACTTTCACGTAGTATGACAGGATGCTGCATCACATACAGTGATGAAAATGAATGGAATTACCAAAGAAACCAAAACAAACCCACAACAACCGGACAGATTTACTCATACGGTGACAACAAAGCAATCAAAAACACAAACTACACAATCAACGATCAACAGGCCTCCCCACAAACTCCAGCCAAGCAGCGGGGGCTTAACACACACGTCACCGCGTACACACAAAGACACAGTCGCCACTAACACTGCTCAAATCTGTAACACATAAAGCCAGCAGTAATACCTAGTAAAATGGGGTGAAATAACGTATAAATAATGAGGAAAATACAACTGAACATAGCAAAGAGCAGAACAGACTATGTGTGCATTTACACATTGTTATCAATAGATGAGTGTCTCATAGAAAAAACATTTACGCACAGTGTGAACAGGAATACAGCTGCCGGCGCCACTGCCACACTATCATTTACAGAGACTCAACCATTCCCCCAAGAGCAAGCATTTGGTGCAACAGTGGACCTTTCTCTATAGAGAAACATCAACATTACATCACTCTCACCCACACACATACATTGTGTTTGCACCACAGCAACTAGGAAATACTTATTTGGGGGGGACTTAGTGACGGTACTCTCCTCTCACCAAGAGGAACTTAGAGAAATAAGTGGTCCAGACGTCAGTGTACGTCTTCATCCACACACTCTTCTCACAGCGTAGAAAGCACATTGTTTTGTGCTAAGCTAGGCTAAACCTGTCCTGGACCTTTCTGTCGAGTTGAAACTGATTCGATCCCGGGAAAGAGGAAAAAAAGGATGTTCCTTAAAACCACGGACAGTTCCTTTAAAGTGGTGATAGAATGCAAAACCGTATTACCTTGTCATAGTTGAATAACAACAGTTTGGTGGATAAATAGAACCTCAAAATCCCATAGACACCTCTTTCCTCTGCAGATCTCACTATTAGAAACTGCCTCTGAAAACGGGCAAATCCGAACAAGCCACCGAGTTGATGTCAACTCCGTGCCTTGTTCGGATTTGCCCCGTTTGACCTCCTTAGTACTTGTCTTATTTGGTTCAAGTCTAGTCTTTGTCACGCCCCAATATTTACATATGCTACACAACTGACCTGAGGTCAGCTTAGTCTTCTGAATCTAGGTAACGCAGATCTCAGACATTGTATGCATTGTTTGTGTGCTATTTCATTACTAAATTAATTTCTGAGACTTTTTTATTCATGAAATCAACTATGTAGAGGTCAACGATGTGCTGTTTTAGGAAAGTTGATGGCCAATTGCAAATTTTGTCCAAATGTCGGAGCTCATCAGAATGCTAACGTGACAGTGGCTGGGTTGCTGCCTCACTGTCCTGCGTGTGAGCTGTGAGCTAGATGGATCTCCGTCACAGCTGGCAGCCCATGGCGCTCCATACCCCCGCAAAGTAAAGGTTCCCGGGTTAGTGGACTACCAAATTCCAAGACTTTGACGGGGCTTCAGGGCCTGGAGCTCACCGCTCTCCCTCCGGTCTCCTGCTAGCTAGCTAGCTAGCTAAATGGCCCATGTGTGTGAGTGAGAGCGCGATCAGTGAGCTTGTTACGCACACAATCTCTTACCACAGATTGCAGTTAATCTTAGCAGGTAGCTAACAGGACACAACATAACAAAAGCCATCAAATTCACAAAAATGCATTACATGTCATTTTTTTTTTTTTTTTAATTCAAATTGTACACAAGTGTTAGCTTTATAAGATCTTGGGGTATCTGGAATATAAGTAGCATGACGAAATTCAAAATGTAAATACACTATAAAAATGCCGAAAGTGGAGCTAGCTAGCCGCAAAGTTTACCGTTATGATTGCATGGGAGCAGCTAGCTAACAGGACACTATAACAAAAGCCATCAAATTCACAAAAAATGCATTACATTCAAATCGGACACAAGTGTTAGCTTTGTAAGACCTTGGGTAGCTGTAATATAAGTGCCGTGAGGAGATTCAAAGTAATTCAAATGTAAATATACCAGCACCGGGCAGACACCAGCTCCACAGAGCTCCGCGGAGCCCAGAGTACTGTTACTCCACTAGCTAGCTAACCCAGAAACTGTTACTTTGCTCTGGTTATGGAGCGCAGCGGGCTGCCGCTGTCTCTCAGACTGCCGCTGTCTCTCAGACTGTGTCGACCTTCTGAAGTCCAACACGTCTTACCAAATTTGTAATAAGCCATACATTTTCGTAAAACGCCCATATTTGAGCTTTATATAGTTGATTTCTCGCCTTAAAAAGTCTCACAAGTGAATTTAGTAAGAAATAGTCTGTGTCTGAAATATGAGACCTCCTGTCTCATCTTCAGTGTATTTGTATGTAGTTGCTCAACCATGTATGTGTATTGGGGTGCTCAACCAATCAGCGTGCAGCTCATCTACATATTCATGAACATACCATATTTGGAAAAAAAGCTCTCGTTCCAAATAGGGCCCACGGAGAATCACCCGGAACATTTTCAGCCCAACCAATGTTACATACCCTATTAGACCTTCAGGAACAGTGTGACATATCTCATATAATCATTTCATCACCCCTTTAACGTACAGATATCTGTCCAAACTACATTAATTATTAACAAAAACGAGTTCTAATTTTAGTTTCTGGAGATGTTCTCCTTTAAACCTTCCTACACAAATATCTCCTTTTTGTTCATCAGTGTTGTTACCTGAGAGTTTCCAGTCTCCAGAGAGGATCCTTAAGTCCCGCTGACAGTAGCTTCACTTCTGAGTCTCCTGGATGATTGTAGCTCAGGTCCAGCTCTCTCAGATGGGAGGGGTTGAAACTCAGAGCTGAGACCAGAGAAGAACAGCCTTCCTCTGAGATCAGACAGCCTGACACACTGAAATCACACATAAAACACAGGAACCCTCTGTCAACACGTGGAGCCATTTGTTTGATGTTTGTTTGTCGTCCAGATACATTTTGGTCCAGCTTCAGAATACACCTTTAAAATCATCTGTTTCATTTAATTATTTAACAACAAAAGTAAACAATGCAAAATCCTCATGGAAAGTAACTATAGTATAGGAATTAATAATTAAATAATTAATAACTACTTCTGAAGTTCATTATTTCAGCAGACACTAAGTTACACACAGCTGTTTATCACTCAGTTTAAATGGTCATCAGTTGAATGGGTTAATGAATCCTGACCTGAGAGTCTCCAGTCTGCAGTGTGGACTCTTCAGTCCATCCGATATCAGCTTCACTCCTGAATCCTGCAGATTGTTGTTACTCAGGTCCAGCTCTCTCAGACTAGAGGACTGGGAACTGAGAACTGAGGACAGAGCTTCACAGCTTCTCTCTGAGAGGTTACAGCCACTTAGTCTAGAGAGACAACAGGAAACAAGTTATTTATTTTACTCTGTTGTGATTTTACTCTTGAAAGATATCAGAGTATTTATTAATGAATAAATCACACATACAGAGCTTTGTTGGAGGCTTTGACCACTGGCAGCAGCCTCAGAAGAGCCTCCTCTGAAGCAGAGTATTTCTTCAGGTCAAACTCGTCCAGATCTTTTTCTGATGACAGTAAGATGAAGACCAGAGCTGACCACTGAGCAGGAGACAGTTTACCTGTGGAGAGACTTCCTGATCTCATGGACTGTTGGATCTGCTCCACTAGAGAACCATCATTCAGTTCATTCAGACAGTGGAACAGATTGATGCTTCTCTCTGCAGACAGTTTCTCACTGATCATCTTCTTGATGTACTTGACTGTTTCCTGATTGGTCTCTGAGCTACTTCCTGTCTGTGTTAGCAGACCTCGTAGGAGAGTCTGATTGGTCTGCATTGAAAGACCCAGGAGGAAGCGGAGGAACAAGTCCAGGTGTCCATTTGGACTCTGTAAGGCCTTGTCCACAGCACTCTGGTAGAAACGTGCTGATTTGTCCCTGAACACTTCATACCACCAAGAGGTTGTTTCTTGGTCTGAAAATAGGTTGACTCCAGAGTTGGTGAATGTCAGATGGACATGAAGAGCAGCCAGAAACTCCTGAACACTCAGATGGACGAAGCAGAACACCTTGTCCTGGTACAGTACACTCTCCTCTTTAAAGATTTGCGTGAACACTCCTGAGTACACTGAGGCTGCTCTGATATCTATGCCACACTCTGTCAGGTCTGATTCATAGAAGATCAGGTTGCCTTTCTGCAGCTGCTCAAAAGCCAGTTTTCCCAGAGACTCGATCATCTTCCTGCTCTCTGGACTCCAGTGTGGATCTGTCTCAGCTCCTCCGTCATACTTGATGTTCTTCACTTTGGACTGAACTACCAGAAAGTGGATATACATCTCAGTCAGGGTCTTGGGCAGCGTTCCTCCCTTTCTGGTGTTCAACACCTTCTCCAGAACTGTAGCAGTGATCCAGCAGAAGACTGGGATGTGGCACATGATGTGGAGGCTTTGTGATGTCTTGATGTGGGAGATAATTCTGCTGGCCTGCTCCTCATCTGTGAATCTCTTCCTGAAGTACTCCTCCTTCTGTGGGTCAGTGAACCCTCTGACCTCTGTCACCATGTCAACACACTCAGCAGGAATCTGATTGGCTGCTGCAGGTCGTGTGGTTATCCAGAGGCGAGCAGAGGGAAGCAGATTCCCCCTGATGAGGTTTGTCAGCAGCACACCCACTGAGCTGGACTCTGTAACATCAGTCAGGACTTTAGTGTTGAGGAAGTCCAGAGGAAGTCGGCACTCATCCAGTCCATCAAAGATGAACACAACCTCTTCAAATCTGCAGATTCCTGCTTCTTTGGTTTCACTAAAGAAGTAATGAACCAGTTCCACCAAGCTGTACTTTCTCTCTTTCAGCACATTCAGCTCTCTGAAGGTGAATGGAAATGTGAACTGGATGTCCTGGTTGGCTTTGTCTTCAGCCCAGTCCAGAGTGAACTTCTGCGTTAAGACTGTTTTCCCGATGCCAGCCACTCCCTTTGTCATCACTGTTCTGATTGGTTCAACTCTTCCAGGTGGGATTTTAAAGATGTCTTCTCGTCTGATAGTTGCTTGTGGTCTGTCTGGTTTCCAGAATGCTGTTTCAATCTGTCTGACCTCATGTTCATCATTGACCTCTGCAGTCCCTTCCTTTGTGATGTAGATCTCTGTGAACATCTGATTCAGAAGGGTTGGGTTTCCTGCTTTAGCAATCCCCTCAAATATACACTGGAACTTCGTCTGCAGGTTAGATTTAACTTTACGCTTACAAACTCTAGAACTTCCTGAATGAATACAGACAAAGAAGGTCAGTAAGTGATTCATGAAGAAACAGAAATATACTTTGAACCTTCTCTGGAGACATTAGTAAACGTCCCATTAGTCCAGCAAGTTAAATCTTTAGAGAAATCCTCTTACTGCTCTGCAGATGGTCAGCCAGCTTGTCCTGCTTCATTCTCCTCAGGAAGTCTAGTGTGATCTTCAGAAATGCCTCTCTGCTCCTCCTCTGCTCTTCATCCTCACCCTCACTCTGACTCTCTGAGCATTCTGCGTAATCTGGACTCAGAACCTTCTGGATCTTCTTCAGCTCGTTCTTCACAAAGGTGACGATGTTCTCCTCCAGCAGCTGGAACAGAAGATTATATGAATGACACAATCAAACTGAAATCATGGAAGCAAACATCAGAACCATGTTTGACAGAGTGAAATCCACTGGTCTGAAAAGTGCAGCATGGAGAAGATTGTGAACAGAATAGATGTAAAGTTAGTTGTTGTACATGTACAGACCATAAATATGGAGTTCAGCTGTGTTAGATGCTGCTGGGCAGACTGACCACTGGAAACCTCTGAGCTCTCCTGGTCCACTCTGTGGAGGAATCAGGAAGAATCAGCTAACATCATGTGTGTCCACACGGAGACAAACACAAGGTAAAGGTCCTGTGACATTAAAGTGGTGATTACAACATTGAATCAGATGGTTTCCCCTGACATTAAAGTATTGGTGGTACTGCTGATCAGGGCATGAAATTAACACCCGCCCACCCGCCAAATGCGGGTGAATTTTGCAATTGGCGGGTAACACTGTCAATCTACCTGCCACATTGGCAGGTAACCAATGAGAATTGAGTGATTCAGAGGCGCAACTATCGGTAAGCAGGGTACACGGTTGCTTACGGGCCCAGACCAATCAGGGGCCCGCATCACTGGAAGACATTGATTGACAGCCGGTGCCCCCTATCGCATTTGCATTACTCGCGACAATCCCAGCAGTCCCACATGCAGCCACTGACCAAGCGGTAGTGAGAACAGGTCAAATTCATTTCCTTGTTTCTGATATGAAGACCCGTGTGACTGAAACATCTCACATTTACCAACAAAACGTACAGCGACAGATCGTGCAGAACATTTCAGACCGCCCTACCAACCTGTAGACATTTTAACATCAATGTACGCTGTAGCGATTTTTCACTCTAATGTCGCTGAAAGCTGCTGTTTCAATCCTGTCCTGGGCTGTTGCTCTATTTCCCCCGCAACTGACACACACACACACACAAACGGACACAATGACACACGGTGGATGCAGGAAAAAACGCAGATGAGACTTACACAATGACCTAAATTGAGGACAGCTACGCTCGTTATTGTAAGTGCAATGATAAGTTAAAGTCCAATAAGTAGCTACTCAAACCTTATGAATGTGTGTCCCAGACCAGGATAGGAAATTAACTAACAATATAAAGATCAACAAGACACTGGCACTGACACATACTGTATGTTCAAATTTGATTAATTCAATACATTATTATGTTTTGTCTTAATACACCAGCCATTTTCATATTATACCAACATTTGTAGCATCCTGAGCCTTTTTGGTAAGGTTACTAGGAAAACTCAGCACTGAGTAATGAATTATTAGTAATAATTATTATTCTCCCCAAATCAAGTTTCCTTTTTATTTTTAAAGAACTATACAAAAGAAATTGCAACTTTTATCACAATTTTTTACAAAAGCTCCAGCAAAATCAGGCATTTGGGGCCACAACAATCTCAAAAAAAGACTGTGACATCCTGGAGGGACTGGCCTTGTGTGTTATGGTGCACATTCACCAGTGTTTTTGTTGTTGTTGTGGTGCGCATAGGCCACTCCTGATTTTGTCAGTCATCTCATCTCTTATACGCAGTGGCATAAAGAGCCATCACCGGGGCCCTATGCATGATTATCAAGGCGGGCCCCTTTATTACAGCACTTGATGACGGCACAATGTCCACGAGTAGTGTAATGGCAAAAATACTTCTAAAGCACATTCTTTTATTAGGATTTATCTGATTACTGTATGTGTTAACTTAAGAAAAAGGTTTCTAACAGATGAACAGCTAAAACTATAAACTTTGATTAACTGAAGACTGAAGTGTCTTTTTCGCAAGGTCTTTACTGACGTGTGTTTAGAACAAGTTTAGATTAGACACCGTAAACAATATCCTACAGTGTCTCTAAAACAGTTTTCTATTCCCCGGCAGCTGATACAAGGAAAGGTGTTATGACTTGGGTTTGACTGGGCCAAAAGGCATGACATGACTCTTTGCTTTTTGTTTGTGTAACTGGGTCTTTGTAAGATCCATGAGGGGGGGGGAAGGAAAGCTGTCACCATTTGTTTTGATTCTCTATATGTTGGTTTTCTGTGAGTTAAAGACTCAGAGCGCTCTTGCATAGCCATCGAGGTGGATGTGTTACAGCGTTTCTCCATTGATCAATGAGAATAAACACTCAATAACCAGACTTTGATTTCTGCTCAATGGTCTTCATTTGTTTCACTACAAGCTTTAAACCTTTTATTTACTTACACCGTGTTGAACCGAGATAACTTCCACAACAATTTGGTGCCGAAACCCGGGATGGATGGACACAAGAGGAGATCTCTCCGGGCCCTGAAGTCTCGCGAACCAGGAGATTAATCTCCTGCCTCTAACCTCGACCATAAAAAGGGTTTTCTTGAGAGAAAGAGGTCAGGGAGGGGAGAGACTCTCGACTGTTCCACTCCATTCCAAACGAACGGAAAACAATTTCAACCAACACGGGTAAGATCAAATTTTAACGGATTTAATTGGAAATTCAAGATTTTTGAAACAAACCCTAAAAACAGATTGAGAAGAATCATAATTGTAAAAAAACATAATTATTGATTGAGGACCAGGGAAGACAAAGACTGTTGGATTTGAGTAATTGAAACTGGGTTTTTATGTTTTATTTAGTTTATTAAAGGGGTGATTTTAACCACTCAATAATCAAAAATAAGGACTAATTCAGGAGGCATTTCAGGCAAAAGACAGACATATTTTCCAAGTTTTCCCACGAACGGAGTGACAAGATTAAGCAGCTCTGGTTCTAAGTATTAGTGGAACTAGGGAGGTCACTGTTAATCAAAGATTAAGCAGCTCTGGTTCTAAGTATTAGTGGAACTAGGGAGGTCACTGTTAATCAAAAACTTAGCAGCTCTGGTTCTAAGTATTCTTGGAACTAGGGAGGTCACTGTTAAACAAGTTTAAGCAGCTCTGATCCTAAGTGTTCTTAGGACTAGGGAGGTCACTGTTAAACTAAAGAAAACAGCTCTATTCCCTAAATATTCATATTTAGATTTATATTTGGGGCTAGGGAGGTCACTGTTTGGGACATTTCTTTTTTCTCCTAATAGTTTCAGGGAGAGGGAAGATACTGTCCAGGATTTTACTCAGTTTGTCGACTTAAAACGAGAAGACGCGTTGCCTCTTGGCACAGGGACGCACAGGTCTAGGTTTTTTCCCTCTGTTTTACTAATAAAACGGAGCTTTTGGGACGACGGTTCCAATCGTACGTAAGTAGCTACTTCAACTTTTGTTTCTCTCAAGATGGGGAACAAAGGTTCAAAGTCACTAGAGCCTTCAGGCCCGATAGTGGGGGAAATGGAACAGAAAATATGGACAAGGTTGTTTTGAAATGTCTGCCTGATTGGTAAAAGGTTTATGGTTCCCCAGAAAATGGTTCATTTAGTGTTGTAAAATTAAGAATGCTGAAACAGGATATGGAAGGTGCAGAGAGAAAGCTGAAAGAAAGAAAAACGATTGAAACAATAGGTTTTAAACCAAATTAAGGAGGATTGTGAATGTTTCAATGTATGGATGAAAGAAGCAGGAAGTAGATACAGGGAAAGAATGCTATAACACACATACACCTATAACCTCCTCATCAGCTCCACAACCTAACCTAAGTCCATATTCTGAGTTTTCCAGTCCTATACAACCAGGAAGGACGAGCTGGGAAAGAGAAGAGGACGAAGAGGACACATATTTCTGTGCACCGCCGTCCAAAACCTCAGACCCGACTACCGGACAGAACCGCCACAGCAGTCCACTCTGCATCAGGTGGAAAGGAACAACAGGACCAAAGAAAGAGCAAACAAAGTAAGAGACTTGACAAAACCATGTTTGAAGCGTATGTCTGCATGTTAACAACAGGCTGGTGGGCAACATATGGAGCGCGGACCCGAAAAAGGCCGCGGCCACAAAGAGCGTGGTCGCGCCAGGCCAGGAGGCCGAGGAGGGTACCGTGGACGAAATGATGAGCCCTACAACCCAGACCACTGTTGGTACTGTAAGGACTTTGAACATTGGGTATGTAACTGCCCGAAGAAGAAAGCACAAACATCTCAGAGGGAGAACAACATGCTGACTGACTGAGTCTCAGAGCTGATTGAGGACGGTAACACAGACACACACACAGCTTCATGCAATGAAGAAATGCTTCTGCACTGATACACAGTTTTTTTGTTTGCTATTAGGGACAAATTGATAGGGTAAAAAGATTGTTATAGACAGGTTTAACCAACATACTGATCTTTTTAGATCCTATAAGAAATGCCTAATTGTGTATAATTATAGTAGGCCCACTTCATTCTTGGTATTTGACACCATGGGGTTATAAAGTTAATTATTAGAGTTTTAAAAGGATTGACATACAACAGCTCACTGTTCATTTCCTTATTGGGTAAATTGAGTTTACTAATTCTATTTTTAGGTAAAACTGAACGACAAATCAGAAAGTTTTCTGACAGACTAGTGGTTGTTTTTCTTTCCTCTCTGGAAATGCTAGAAAAAAGGAATGAACCACTCTTATGCTTTTTATGTGTATTACTGATCTTTAGGATCCATAAAACAAATAGAAAAAGGCTCAGTTTTGTTTCCTACAAAGTATGAGTTGTAAACGTATAGGCAGACACTTAAGGTGTCTATTTTGGTATTAGGGTTGTTTCCATGTTTCCAGTTGTGCGTCTTGATAAAAATCATTCTTTGACTGATTATTCTTGACACATTGGAAAATGCACACTTTTGTTTAAATTTCAAGTGTTTCTCTTTGCCAGCCTGTTAACCTCCTGGCTGAGAGAAAGTACGTTGTTGCCTACAGAGGTACACATGAAGCCATAACAATCACACTGTGCTTCTTTTGTTTTCATTTTTGTCACAGCTGAAGCAGAAGAGTTTTTTTTGGGGTAAAAATCAAGACATTTTTAATGAATGAGCGTGAGTGGTCTTGTCTACTGGAAGAATAAATGTGCAGTATGACTAAAACCTTGACTGATAAACAACGTATGTTTTTTCAGACTATCTCTCACTCAACTGTCTCATATTTTTTTTTCATCTTTGTCTCTTACAGATCAGGAGACTAAATCAGGACGTTTTTATGACTGACTGACTGACTGACTGGACCGATTGTTATGAAGAAAACTTTGGCCACAGCGCGTGTTTGGGCCTGCAGTGTTCACCGTTTGGGTGAAGTCTGTGCCTAACACACACTTTTCCACGGTAAAAATAACGCTTTTTCCAATTGATGTTTCACCAATTTTTTGCCTCAGGGTACCGCGTTGCTTCTGAGGGAAAATTGTGGTCATCAAAAACGGCGCTCCGACTACCGGCCTCAAAAACATCAGTATCCGATAAAACAGGAAGCGATCGATGTAACCGTACGGGTTCTCGTTCTTAACTCCTTATTGGCTGTGGGAGTCATTTTTAACCATATTTTGATAAACGGTGTGCACACAAAGATTTTTTTAGATAGAGAGAACCTTGGAGTTTTTGCTAAAAACAGTTAGATATCACTGTGATCTGACATATAGTTTGGGGTAAGACTAAATTGGGACTTTTTGGTACATGAAACATGTTTATTACTGTATTATCATTGTTGAACTGTCTTTCCAATATACCTACAAGTCAATTAGCTGCTAAAACCATTTATTTGGCTGACAGGATTGCTCGGAACAACATTTTCTTACAGGCATTGAATACATGTGTGTTACAATGCAACAGGAGGAGGGTTTGTTTTCTTTTCCTTACAGGGAGCAGCTAAGGTGGGGGCTTTCACACACGCACACACATACCCAAAGATAAGATGAGGGAGGAGTTGTGCATGTGGGGGAAGGAGACATTTGGATTTCGAATTTAGGTTCAGCAGTGATGATTTTGATACACGTTCTTGTCATAGATCGTTACAATGTGATATGATTTCAAGATACAAATTGGATAAACGGACTGCAGTACTCAGTGCTTAGTTTAAATTGTGACTATGCTATTAATTAGTATTACCTTGTGTTGCAAACATGATAAATAAGATAAACTACATAGTTTTGTTGGGTTTATCTGAGTTTCTTGGTTAAGACCATATTGAAACTGATTCGGGGTTTTAGAGATTAGATTCTATCAGCATTTAATATTGTACTCTAGTGAGATTTCAGCAGAACTGCACTATAGATTTTGGTTGCATTTTAGTTACTATATGATAAAATTGTTTAAACTATTAACATGATGTTGAAAACGTTTTGTTTTGGTGATTGGTGTTTTAACTTTTGTTGCTTTTATACAGGTATTTCTGTGTAAGACAGGACAGTGTTAATGGAGAAACCACTAAACATTATTTATATATACTGAGTGTTTGAGTCATGTGTTTTACATGCCTCAAACAGGAGGGATAATAGTAGCTTCATAAATAAGAAGTTAAAAGTATAAAGTGTTCACATCATTTGGATTTTTAAGTAAATTTTAGTAACAGTTAAAGTTCAGTAGGTAATTTGTTTAGACTAAAAACAGTAGCACATTACACAGACAGTCTGTGAAAAGATAATGTTCCTCTGTTTTCCTAAGTTTCCAAGAACAACTACCAATCAGAGCCGAGGAATCTCTGCATAGTCTCAAATGACTGCTCATGAACTGCAGTAAAACTGAATGTCAAATTGAATAAAAAATGATCAATATTCTGTTAGTTCATTGCCTATTTCTCACCTAAAATCCTTTCAGGAACATATTTTAGTAATGCAAAATTAGCTGAAATATGGGAAAGTTTTCCCTAATGCTATTAGGAACACCAGGAAGAGACAGAGGGAGGTGGATTTGATTCCACAAATGATCTGATTGGTGTAAACAAATATTGAGATGTTTTTATCCAAGTGGCCAGCTAGCTGTAGCTTTAAATGACATCACTACTTGCATGGTAGCTTTTCAACATTAAAGGCCTAATGAAATGCTCATAACTAAGTTTGTAGTGTTGGCTTCAAAATATTATTAAAATAGGATAGTGTGATGGGGAAACCTTTTAGTACCATCATCACTGACAGCTCTGAGGAGTCATAATTAAGATCAAATACTAAATAATTGATATGTCTATGATAGTCATGCAGTACCAAAACATTGTTGTGTTCATTTTTAATTTTCCCAGTCCTTAGTTATTTTAAATACAGTCTTTGTATTTTTCTAAATCTGATTGACTTGCACTAAACAACCCTTAAGAGTAACAAAAACATCTTTAGGGATAGGACATCTTCCCTCCACCGCTCAGTGCGAAAAGGACAGGTGAAATGTTGTGTACAATTTTCTTCTGCACTCTCTCTACCATGGGTTTCCAGGGTTTTTAGCAGACTTGCCAAGGAAAGTGGAATGGGCGCTGCATCAACTCAAACCAGGAGACCTGGTGCTAGTGAAGGACAGCAGGAGGAGAATGGACACCCACGGCAGAGAAGATAGCAGAGAGAGCCACATGGATTCACGCCACACACTGCAAGCAGGTTCCTGACCCAGAAAGGAGCAGCGTTCCTGATCCGAAGAGGAGCAGCTAGGTTTGCGATAACCTACAGCTAGGTTTGCGATAACCTACAGCTAGGTTTGCGATAACCTACAGCTGGGTTTGCGATAACTCACATCAAGCGACAACACTTTCCGTTGTGTCGCCTACGGGGGAGAACTGAGAGCAAGCCTGACAGACGGCGATTCTGTGCTACTCTCAGCAACCGACGAGAAGACTGCGTGGGAAAAGGGTGATAACTTCACCTTGCATCAAAGAGTGAAAGATTGACCTACAAACTGGTATGGCCACTGATTAAACTTTTTGCAGGAAACAACAGTGACGCTGAATACTGAAGGAACAATTCACTCTGCACTTCTGTTCAGCAATAAAAAACACACACAGTTTAGGTACTGACAGACTGTTTGACTTCTCTGAGGCTTCAGAGGAAAGTGTATTCTCTTTCCACTTTTGTTTCCACAACACAACTGGTGGTTGAGAAAAACGACAAATGGAGCAGTCCGACCGGAAACGACGGAAATGGTACCCTCCACGACAATTCGGGGGTTCAGAGTTTGTGGTGTTTTTATGTTTTGATTACTGCATTTGTGGTGGTTGCGTTTGTGATATTAGAAAGATATGATAAACAATTGATTGACGTAATGACCTCTGCTAACAAAACCTTCCCAAATACCACTGCCACACCCACACACATTGAAGTCACTCATGCAGCACAGAGGGGGGGAAAACGCTGCGAGATGCGCTCGGCAGATGACACTTCCAGAGAACTATGGCGCTCGCACTATAATAAGTACGGTAGATCAAATGTCACTGTAATGGCTAATATTGACGATGCATTTTCTACTAATATCTGGCTAGGTTTAGTTAGGAAATTCACGCGTGACTCAGGTTACAATCACTCATGTTATGTTTGTTCACTTTTTCCTCACTCACAAAAACAAGCGACTCCAGTAAAACCCCAGCCTTTGACTTTAAGGGAAGCTATCTGTGCGCTAACAGCACTTAAAGATGTTAGAGAGGAGGGGGGCCAATTTCACTCTGCCTACCCTCAACCAGCACCTTGTGCTGAGTTTACAAATCGTACTGTGCGCGCTCCTAATGGTACTATGCTTACCGCAAAAGAGGGTAAACTTTCAAACAGCTTAGGCCAATTTCATCCTAGTCTAATGAAAAATCTGAAACATGCACTTTGCATTGAGAGAGCTCAGCGAAAAGGTTCTCGTTATTTGGGATCAAATGCGGGCTGCCAACTGACTCTAAACTGTACATGTGCGACCGGTGAATATAACATTAGTCCATGTCTACACACTACAGCAGGTCATCTGAATGCTTCTGCTCTAGACACATCCCTAACTCACATGATGCGCTGGCCTGATGATTCTGGTGCAGGGTCACTGGTGAGTTACGTTTGGATCTGGGGAGATAAGTGGTATCAGATTTTGACTCCCTTATGGGCTGGAAGATGTAGTATGATCTATTTGTCACCGTCCATTACTGTTATGACTTCTCTTGTACACACAACACACCATTATCCTCAGTACATGCCGATGTCACACGGAGGGGTTAGACGGAAGCGAGAGGTAACGGGGCCAGGGAGTAAATTTGTTGCGGGGATCTTTCCATGGTGGGGTGCGGTCAATAATGCTCACAATATCGACCACATTCAGGAGAGCCTCGAAAATCTGACTGCGACTCTAATTTCAGGGTTCAACGAATTTCCTCCAGTCCTGCGAGCAATGCGTAGGATGCTGCTTCAGCATCAGATCGGGCTCGATTTGATATAAGCTGCCCAAGGGGGCCTGTGCCACATCATAGGTACACACTGCTGCACCTACATTCCAGACATTGAAGGTAACATCACTGACACTTTTCATCAACTCAACTCACTCCTGACAGATCTCAAATCCCGCGACGTCTCGGCTGACACGTCCGGTTGGGATTGGGAACAATGGCTACTTGGCGGGGGTTGGAAAGCGTGGGTGGTGAGATTCATAGCTCCAGTGATCACATTCTTAGTAGGCTTTTTGATTATTGCTTGCTGTATCATTCCACTAATCAGGAAAATGTTTTCATCTCTGTTCATGACAAGTATGATCCAATACCAGGCATTGTAGACCACTGAAGACTACTGAGTTATTCCAGCTGCTTAGGAACAAGGATAACTTCAGCGACACAGCCAGTGATGCTTTATAATGCTAATTATTTGTTTTATTTTTCTTATGATGATTATATTTGTGTTGCTCAATGCTAGGAGTTGTGTGGAGTCATGACAGGTTGGTTTCAATTACCAGGAGGGGTACACTTGCACTCCCTGTACACATGGATAGGTTCAGACACACAGAGGGTTTAAGCTTATGCTCTGATTACAGACTATTTTTGTATTTTTATTATTCCTGATTTACACAGAGGATTTTTATTTTGTACTCCTCAAAGACCACTTGTAATATATGTATATATATAGCTATATGGCCAAGTGCTTTAATCTTTAAAGTAATTTTTGTTTATGTGATTATTTTGTAATCAAAAGGGTGAAATGTAATGGCAAAAATACTTCTAAAGCACATTCTTTTATTAGGATTTATCTGATTACTGTATGTGTTAACTTAAGAAAAAGGTTTCTAACAGATGAACAGCTAAAACTATAAACTTTGATTAACTGAAGACTGAAGTGTCTTTTTCGCAAGGTCTTTACTGACGTGTGTTTAGAACAAGTTTAGATTAGACACCGTAAACAATATCCTACAGTGTCTCTAAAACAGTTTTCTATTCCCCGGCAGCTGATACAAGGAAAGGTGTTATGACTTGGGTTTGACTGGGCCAAAAGGCATGACATGACTCTTTGCTTTTTGTTTGTGTAACTGGGTCTTTGTAAGATCCATGAGGGGGGGGGAAGGAAAGCTGTCACCATTTGTTTTGATTCTCTATATGTTGGTTTTCTGTGAGTTAAAGACTCAGAGCGCTCTTGCATAGCCATCGAGGTGGATGTGTTACAGCGTTTCTCCATTGATCAATGAGAATAAACACTCAATAACCAGACTTTGATTTCTGCTCAATGGTCTTCATTTGTTTCACTACAAGCTTTAAACCTTTTATTTACTTACACCGTGTTGAACCGAGATAACTTCCACAACAGTAGGCTACGATGAATAGGACAGGATAGGATCAGAGAGACACAGTAATTCCTGTTTTCACCTTTATGAGGCAAAAAAAAACATCGGGCTGGTAAAAAGTCTCTGTGGCAGGTGGATCTAAAAATCCACCTGCCAGTGGTCAAAAAAGTTAACTCCATGAACCCACTCACTGAAACTTGAGTATGGCCTTAAGTGTCATTCTCAAATGCAGAAGTCTTCTCATGGCAAATAGCGTCCTGACCCAGGTGACACAAACACTTACCAAGGGTTGCTGGTTCTCTAGGGGGGATGTGCAGATGAAGTTACCCTGGAAGGGGCACTCTGAGGTGCACACATTCCAACCATCCCTCTGGTATTCCCAGTTGGAGAAGAACATTAAGGAAGAATTTTGCCATTCATGATTTTTAGCCTACGCTGTGGCTATGGCAGATTTTAAATGCTTTTTAGTGGGGCTAAAACACCAGATAATATTGGACCAAACCAGGTCTTTTAAATTGACATCTACAGTTGAAGACTGGTCTTACTTGACAGCTTTCAGATGTGAGAAGATAAATATATGTGAGGAAGAAAGATGCTGAAAATAAACTCCAAACATTTCTCTGGATACATAAAAATTGAAACATCAATCAGCAATATTATAATATTATTAACAGTTTACCTCTTTTCAGCAGAGGGTTGTTGACCTTTAAATTCTATGAGTCGATGATTTGACCAGTCACTCTTGAAGGACACACAGCTGGGTTCAGGTCCAGGTTCAGCAGAGTCTGGTCTTTGATGAATCCTGTTAAACAGAGAGTGAGACCAACAGGGATGGAAATTCACTTCTTAGTATTCAGACACAAAAACTTCTGGAGATACAAGCAGCAACTAAAACAAGATTAACACAGAGAAGTTCAATAAACTATACAAAAAACTTGGTTAAAAAGCTAAAACACCAGAGAATATATTGGACCAAACCAGATCCAATGTTTACCTAAAGTCAAGAGTTGAAGACTGGTTTAACTGGTTTAACTGGACAAACTTCAGATGTGAGAAGATAAATATATTTAATGAAGAAAGATGCTGAAAATAAACTCGAAAAACTTCACTGGATACATGAAAGTTAAAAGATGAATCAGCAATATTATAATAATATTAACAGCTTACTTCTTTTCAGCAGAGGGTTGCTGACCTGTAAAGTCAATGAGGCCTTGATGCGACTGGTCACTCTTGAAGGACACACAGCTGGGTTCAGGTCCAGGTTCAGCAGAGTCTGGTCTCTGATGGATCCTGTTACACAGAGAGTGAGACCAACAGGGATGGAAATTCACTTTTTTAATATTCAGAAACAAAAAACTGCTGGAGATACAAGCAGCAACTAAAACCAGATTAACACAAAGAAGTTCAATAAACTATACAAAAAACTGGGTTAAAAATATGAAACACCAGAGAATATATTGGACCAAACCAGATCCAATATTCACCTAAAGTCAAGAGCTGAAGACTGGTTTAACTGGTTTAACTGGACAAACTTCAGATGTGAAAATATATGTGAAGGAGAAATATGCTGAAAATAAACTTAAAACTTCTCTGGATACATAAAAGTTAAAGATGAATCAGTAATATTATAATATTAACAGCTTACCTGTTTTCAGCAGAGGGTTGCTCTCCTTTAAAATTAATATAGCCACCTTTTGACCAGTTGCTTTTAAAGGACACACAGCTGGGTTCAGGTTCAGGATCAGGATCAGGATCAGGTTCATGTGACTCTGGTTTCTGCTGGGTCCTGATAGAAAAACACATTTATTGAGCGTCACATGTTCAGTTAAAGTCTCCCAGCATAAATTATATTAATATGAATATGCATGTAGGTCTGATTATTAACAATTAAATGCCAATAGTGCTTTACTTTCTGTCCAAAACAAATATCTTTTGAAATCAGAACAAACATATTTAAAAAGAGGTTTTCTAAACAGAAAACATTTTGAGTGAGACAGAAAATTATTTTGCAAAATAATATTCTCATTTCAGTCATCAACTACAATAATTTCTTTCATGCATGAGACTGACATGACCCAAAACAACCAGACAGGACGTAGTTCCATCCAATGAGACTCCACAACTCACCTCAATCTTCTTCTTAACATTTCTATTTCACTTTCAATTCTCTCCTTCTGCCATTCAAGTCTCTCCATCAATCCTCTCTCCTCCATTTCAAGTCGCCTCTCCTCCATTTCTATTCACCACTCGAGGTCAGGTCCCCTTCTTTTTTAAAGTGGTGGTGTCTCCATGGACACACAGCTGGGTTCAGGTTCAGGTTCAGCAGGGTCTGGTCTCTGATGGGTCCTGTTAGAAAGAGAGGAAGACCACATTTTAATCTCCAGAACCAGAAGCTGCTGGAGAAACTAGAAGCTATCAAGCAGGAAATAAAGTCAGAAGCTCTTCACTGAATGATTTCTGCTCTCTGCTCATCCTGCTCTGTCATTCATTCTCTTTCTGGGAGAACAGGAACATTGGAAAGACTCCAGGACTAATGTCATCTTTCTGTCCTCTAATGGAGACAAGACTCCAGGACTAATGTCATCTTTCTGTCCTCTAATGGAGACAAGACTCCAGGACTAATGTCATCTTTCTGTCCTCTAATGGAGACAAGACTCCAGGACTAATGTCATCTTTCTGTCCTCTAATGGAGACAAGACTCCAGGACTAATGTCATCTTTCTGTCCTCTAATGGAGACAAGACTCCAGGACTAATGTCATCTTTCTGTCCTCTAATGGAGACAAGACTCCAGGACTAATGTCATCTTTCTGTCTTCTAATGGAGACAAGACTCCAGGACTAATGTCATCTTTCTGTCTTCTAATGGAGACAAGACTCCAGGACTAATGTCATCTTTCTGTCGTCTGTAGACTGTAAAATAATGACAAGAAGACACTTCTCCTCCACACATCACTACAACAGTAACAGAGGCATTTAGGTCACTACATTTTATTCTGAAAGGTCCCAGAGGAAACAGTAGAGTCCTGTTGTGTCTGACTTTACGCTGGTGAAGACGACAGTTTCAGCAGGAGAAAGGAAATAACTAGAGGCCATCTTAGAGAAAGGTTCAGATCTGTTGTTGTCAGTGTGTGTTTGTTCTTCCTTTGTCCTGTGAATGCAACACGAGGGACTTTCCACACGTCTGTGGTTAATAGTGCTTTTGGTTAAACACACACACACACACACACACACACACACACACACACACACACACACACACACACACACACACACACACACACACACACACACACACACACACACACACACACACACACACAAAATAAGCTTCTCCTTTACCGCCTTTAGAAATGAGTTCAAACACCTTCATTATGTTTAACTTTCTCTGAAACAAAACAGAGTTTAAACGGTGCCACATGATTTTTAAAGAGTT
The DNA here is from genome assembly GCA_023631565.1 of Gymnocephalus cernua. NCBI lineage: Eukaryota > Metazoa > Chordata > Actinopteri > Perciformes > Percidae > Gymnocephalus > Gymnocephalus cernua. The sequence continues at coordinate 39,077,422 of CM042430.1, forward strand.
TAAATTGAAGTATATTTGAAACTCCTAACACATGTAATAGAGTTGTTTTTAAATCTAAAGCATGTTCTGATTATGTCAGAGGATGACGGGTTGAGAGTACACACAGACTCCAGGGTGTTTAAAGGTCCAATATGTAAAACATTTACTGTAATGAATCAAAAAATGACCCCAATGCATCACCAGATACTAAACATGCTGAGTTGAAATACTATCTTCTCTGACAACCATGCTAATGCCAGTATTTCCTCTTTTTGAAATTTCCCTTCCGTGACGGAATTTATGTTTATGTTTTGGTCTGTGTGTTGTTATCAACTGGCCAGTTTAACAGCCAGGCCGGGTTGCCAGATATATACCTGTAAACAGGTAAACCAGCGCGCTACAGCTGTAACGTTAGTACAGATATACCTGTAAACAGGTAAACCAGCGAGCTACAGCTGTAACGTTAGTACAGATATACCTGTAAACAGGTAAACCAGCACGCTACAGCTGTAACGTTAGTACAGATATACCTGTAAACAGGTAAACCAGCGCGCTACAGCTGTAACGTTAGTACAGATATACAACCCCAAATCAGAAAAAGTTGGGATAGTATGGAAAACACAAATAAAAAAGAAAGTAGTGATTTCTAAATGTTTTTTGACATGTATTTCATTGCAAAATATTTCATGTTTTGTCTGGTCAACTTAATTTCATTTGTAAATATACATCCTTTCCTGTCATTCAGACCTGCAACACATTCCAAAAAAGGTTGGGACAGGAGCAATTTAGGGCTAGTAATCAGGTAAATTGGTTAAATAATGATGTGATTTGAAACAGGTGATGTCAACAGGTGATTGTAATTATGATTTGGTACAAAAGCAGCATCCAAGAAAGGTCTAGTCCTTTAGGAGCAAAGAGGGGCCGAGGATCGCCAGTTTGCCAACAAATACGTGAGAAAATTATTGAAATGTTTAAAAACAATGTTCCTCAAAGAAAGATAGGAAGACATTTGCTTATTTCACCTTCAACAGTGCATAACATAATTAAAAGATTCAAGGAATGAGTACGTAAAGGACAAGGGCGCAAGCCTAAGCTGAACAACCGTGATCTCCGATCCCTCAGGCGGCACTGCATCAAGAATCATCATTCATCTATAAGCGATATCACCACATGGGCTCAGGACTACTTTGGCAAACCTTTGTCAAGTACCACAATACGTAGTTACAGCCACAAATGCCAGTTAAAACTGTACTGTGCGAAAAAGGAAGCCCTATGTTAACAGTGTCCAGAAGCGCCGTCGACTTCTCTGGGCTCGGAGGCATCTGGGATGGACCATAACACAGTGGAAACGTGTACTGTGGTCAGATGAATCAGTATTTCAGGTATTTTTGGGGAGAAATGGATGCCGTGTGCTCCGGACCAAAGAAGAAAAGGATCATCCAGACTGTTACCAGCAACAAGTCCAAAAGCCAGGGTCTGTCATGGTATGGGGTTGTGTCAGTGCCCTTGGCAAAGGTAACTTGCACTTCTGTGATGGCACAATTAATGCTGAAAAGTACATAGAGATTTTGGAGCACAATATGCTACTTTCAAGAAGACATCTTTTCCAGGGACGTCCATGCATATTTCAACAAGATAATGCAAAACCACATTCTGCACACATTACAAAGTCCTGGCTGCGGAGGAAGAGGATACGGGTACTTGACTGGCCTGCCTGCAGTCCCGACCTGTCTCCAATAGAGAATGTGTGGCGCATTTTGAAGACCCCGTACTGTTGCCCACCTTAAGACTTGTTTGCAGCAAGAATGGGACAAAATTACACCTGAAACACTTCATCACTTGGTGTCTTCAGTCCCTAAACGTCTTTTAAGTGTTGTGAAAAGGAATGGCAATATTACAAAGTGGTAAATGCTTTACTGTTCCAACTTTTTTTGAAATGTGTTGCAAGAACCAAAATAGGAATTTTGTTTTTTTTGAAAAAAAGAAACAATAGAAATCATGAGGAACACATTAAATTATGTGCTGCTGCATTGTCTGCAATGAAATGCAAGTCAAAGTACATTTAGAAATCACTACTTTCTTTTTTTATTTGTGTTTTCTATACTGTCCCAACTTTTTCTGATTTGGGGTTGTATTTGTATAGCTTCAATCAGCTGTATGTCAGTAGCAATGGAGTAAAATGCAGGAGATATATTTGTGTTTATTTGTTAACAGCTGTTCACTGTGACTTTAGCCCATACGTTAGGTTTAGAACATGACGTTGTCTGTTCTGACTCACAGTGTGAAAGCATTTGTGAATTTGGCAGTACATATCCATTGTTTTGGTCTTGGTTGAGCTTGTGTGTAAAAGATGTTCAAGCATTTTAGATTTGTGTTAATTAAATGCCTTTTGTGTCAAAGCAACAATAAATGTGTTAATTGTATAACCTACACAGACAGATGTTGTGCTAACTGTGTCAAGAGTTTAGGAAAGAAAACATTGTCATAGCGATCCTAAAAAACTGTAGTTGATTTAGTTAGAGAAGAAAAGAGCTGAGTCATGTTATCTCCACATCAGTCGTGTCAGTGAAGAGACCGACCGACACCAACTGCTGCAGACAGATTTCTGATCTTCAACACAAGAGTCCTCAACACTTTCTCAGGAAACAACAAGTGAAGTAGAAACATTATATTAGTCACGTTTTCACAAAATGTTGCTACTTTTTTCAGAGGTTTTGTTGCTTTTTTGGAATAGTCTGACAATTTCTTTCCTTTTTTCTGATATTTTAGCCCAAAGTCCCCAGAGGCAGCCGGTTGGTAACTTATCTTCATCAGAGCAGCTGGAAATGATGATCGCATTTCATTGGACAATTCTGTTATATAATGACAATAAAGCTGAACCTTGAACCTTGTAGCAGAAACATTAGAGAGTTGTGTTATGTCTCTCTCTCTCTCTCACACACACACACACACACACACACACACACACACACACACACACACAGACACACACACCTTGAGCCTTGTAGAGAAGCATTAGAGTTGTGTTGTGTCTATTATATAATGGAGACGACGGCTTGTGAAAGGAAATACAGATCAGCCGTTTGATTCCAATAAATCACCAACATGGAGATTTATCTTCAACACAAGAGTCGTCCAAACTTACTCAGGAAATAAGAAGTGAAGTAGAAACATTATATTTAACATTACAGAGCCAGAAACTAACCTGAAGAGACCAAAGACTAACGTGTTGTTAAAGTACCAAACAGCAACTTACAGTTTCTTCACACAGTCCAAAGAGTTGATGAAGAAGAGTCAATCTCCACCTGAAGAGAAATCTCTGACACAGGTGAGCTGTTCCCTGGAATGAGTCACAGCTCCACCTGTCAGGAAGCAGGCAGGAAGGGCTGCAAAAGGAGCAGATTTTCACAATAAAAGTACATTTGGACTGCTGTTGATGCTCCGTTACTGACTGACAGATTTAATGACTGTAGACACTGATACTCATTACACAAGCTGGACATGTTTACTAAGATATGAAATCCACCTACCCTCCACTCTGTCTTATTTCCTCACTAATACCAACAGGGAAGTCTTCAACACACACATACACACACACACACACACACACACACACACCAACAGTCAAGTCTTCAACCCAAACATATTAATGTTGGAGGGAATCAAACCTCCAACAGACACAATGATGCTACGTTTACACGTATTTTCATAAACAGACATTTCACTCTCTCCATTTTCATCGTGCACAGCTGTCAGTGTTCAGAAAAGTGTTTCTTTACATATACCCGTGTATATATGGCGTCAAGAGCACACCAGACCTGTAGGTGGCGGTGTAACGAGAAGCTCAAGCCCACGTTAGCCAATCAGAATCCAGAAAATAGCAACAACAGCAACAAATCACTTCCTGTCTCTTCCTCGGCTGCCTGAACCTCCGTTTGTCTCAGTTTACATGCAAACGTGCAAACGAAGTTTTCCAAAATCTCAGAATCGTTTTCTGTGATAAAAACAGGGTTTTCATGTAAATGAAAGGCCAAACCGCAGGAAAATATCTGCATCTTCCCTTCGTGTAAACGGGGCCTGAGACAGCTTTACTGTCACATTGATGACATGTTACTGCAGTAAAAGTACTAATAGACATGGTACTGCAGTAAAAGTACTAATAGACATGTTACTGCAGTAAAAGTACTAATAGACATGTTACTGCAGTAAAAGTACTAATAGACATGTTACTGCAGTAAAAGTACTAATAGCCCAGAGTGAAGTTCCAGCAGCTGGCTGAGCAGATAACTAACGTGGAGAGAAAACAGACAGACTCTCTGCTCCCTGAACTCAACACAATATGAAGATGAAGAAGTGAAAGACTTACGTACTCGACTGCTCTGATTGGACGGTTTCTCACGCTGCAGCTCCACCTGAAGACCTCTGGGACACCGAGACATCTTATCAGGAGTACAAGTTAAAAAGAAAGACCACAAACACACTCACAGTAACTTTATGCTTTTATTGTGAAAAGAGTCAGAACTCAGAACTAAACATGACACAAGTCAACGGCATTTCTACAATCTGATGATCACAGCTTCCATCTTTAAAGGACAGGAAGTGGAAGAAGTTTACAATGTTCACGAGGAATCTGATCAATCATTCTGGATTATTTCATACAAAGTTCATTCATTAGTTCATAACAATAACATGAAATATTTCTGTAAGCGTGATCCTGTACAGACTCAACTGATCAGGAACCAGGACCAGGAGGAGACTCTCCGTCCTACACACAACACAGAGACACTGAGGAACCAGAACCAGGAGGAGACTCTCAGTCCTACACACAACACAGAGACACTGAGGAACCAGAACCAGGAGGAGACTCTCAGTCCTACACACAACACAGAGACACTGAGGAACCAGAACCAGGAGGAGACTCTCCGTCCTACACACAACACAGAGACACTGAGGAACCATGAGACCTGAACCCAAACCCAGGATAGAGAGGTTGAGTTAATGTGGTGTTGAAGGTGTGGAGGTGGATCAGTGAGCCAGAGGAGACTGTGTAGAAGGACAGAGAGCCAGCAGGACAGTCCACATACACTGCCACTCTACCAGAGGGGGGGGAGAGACCTGCTACTCTACCAGAGGGGGGGGAGGAGATGGATGTTCTTCTGTTATTGTGACAGACAGAGTAACCACCATCATTAGAGCACCTCAGACTCCAGGACTGATCATTACGTCCAAACCAACAGTCTTCACTGTCTCCTCTCCTCCTGATTCCTCTGTAACTCACTGATATATTAACCTCTCCTTCCGTCTCGACCTCCCAGTAACGGCGACCAGTCAGACCATCTCTACACAGCAGCCGAGGACAAATGGTCAAATGGATGACCAGAATATGGCTGATACTCCCCCACATGTGTCACCTTCCTGTTGTTGTCAGACAGTTTGAGTTCTCTGTGAACTGTGTTTGTGTTGATTGTGAGTTGACAGGAATCTGACGGAGAGAAGGAGACACAACACAGCTGCAGTTATTAACCAATCAGCTCTTAGATGATGACATCAGAGGGTTGGATGAGTGATGTCACAGTTTGATGAATGAAATTAAAAAACACACTTACACCTCCTCAGACCTGGTGTCAACCATCTGACTCCAGCAGGCTCCACCCTGAAAGGAGGAGGGGGGGGAATTACATCACTCTCACACAGCTTCATTCTGATCTAATGTACGGTTGGAATTTACTCATTTATATTCATATTTGGGATGTCAATCATTTGAAATATTTAATTCTGTTTAATTTCCTTTAAAGTGTCCAATCATAAGAGAAGTTATCTTAGGAGACTTTCCAGATAGAGGAGGTCTAAGTCAGGATTTGTTTCATAGAACGCTCAACAACTGTCCAAAATCAACTGTTCTCATAAGAGGCTATTTGATGTGTATGAGAGTGTGTTCCTAGCGTACTATATCATATCATAATGAGCAGCTCATGAGAATATTACTGAGACTACAGGTTGTTGTTTGATAGGATGGAGATGTCCGTCTCTAGTTCCTGATAAACTGATCTATAGACTATATGAACGCTGGGTTATTCAACCACAGCTGTATGAAAATAAAATCCCTACAGAGAGAAATGAATGAGATATGTTATAGAGTAGAAATAACAGTGTCTGCCTATTACGTTTGGACAATTATGAATTCATGAATTTTTATGATAGTTTATGATGTGGCCCTGACTCAACAACTGGAGAAACAGCTGGACATTAAAGGGAGTCTGGGAACTTCTTCCTCTGAAGACAGAGAGAGAGACATATGAGACGCAGCTGAAACAGACAGTAGGACACTAATTTGTGCTTGCAATGTAAAAACTATTTGGCGAGAGAGACACACACAGAAACAGAGAGAGAGAGACAGGGAGAAAGAGAGAGACAGAGACAGAGAGAGCGGACTTTGAATTAATTTCAAGGCTACTGGAAAAATATCTTTGGAATCCCCTTTTCCGGATTTCTCTGTACGCCATGTAGCCTTAACATCATATCCTGAATATAATCAAAAACATGATAATCCTCATAACTGGAATGTCAAATGTAAACACATGATACAAACAACATGCTAGATCCGTGGGTTCAGCGATAGCAGCGTCCTTAGCAACCAGCAGTTTATCTACGGCGGGTCGTGTATTTTACACCTGGGCCTTCAGTTCTATCCTACAGTTATTAAATCACCTTTGAATAACCTCACCATGACACTAGGACATTACCGTGTGGAATAACGTGATTTAACACAAGACTCAACACCTAGAGACACCTGATACACTACTGCAGAGACATGAACACACACCTGATACACTACTGCAGAGACATGAACACACACCTGATACACTACTGCAGAGACATGAACACACACCTGATACACTACTGCAGAGACATGAACACACACCTGATACACAACTGCAGAGACATGAACACACACCTGATACACTACTGCAGAGACATGAACACACACCTGATACACTACTGCAGAGACATGAACACACACCTGATACACTACTGCAGAGACATGAACACACACCTGATACACTACTGCAGATACATGAATACACGCTGACTGAAGCATCACTTTCACGCAGTATGACAGGATGCTGCATCACATATAGTCAAAATGAATGGAATTACCAAAGGAACCACAACAAGCCCACAACAACCGCTCATATTTACTCATACAGTGACCACAAAGAAATCAAAAACACAAATAAAACAATCAGCGATCAACAGGCCTCCCCACAAACTCCAGCCAATCAGCTTAACACACGTCACCACGCACACAAAGACACAGCGGCCACTGACAAGGCTCAAACCTGTAACACCTAAAGCCAGCAGTAATAGATAGTAAAATAATTTCACTAAAATGCTGGAAAATCCATTAAACTTAAAGGGAGACTTCACTGATTAACATTAAGCTTTGTATCAGTAGTAATTCTGTAGTATTTTTGAATGGCCATGCTTCCCTCTCTCATGTCCCCTTGAGACGAGAGATAGCTGGATTGTGTATGTGGGAAAAAAAACTCTGAGGATCCAAAAATCATCATTTTGGCTCATCGGAGGCTTTTTTGGCCAGAGGCCAGAGACTACAGCCAAAAAAACAAAGTGAAAGAAAAGAATAAAAATAAGTAAAAATAAAAAAGCCTCCGATGATGCAAATTATGATTTTTGCATCATCAGAGGATTTTTTTCCAGACACTCAATACAGCTATTTCTCGTATCAAGGGGAAGCACGGTAATTAAAAAATACTACTGGGTTACTACTGATACAAAGCTTAATGCTAATCGGTGAGGTATCCCTTTAATGTTTCAGACTTTTAAAACCTTTAACAAAAGCTGCTCATCATGTACAGCAAAAGTACACCCACCTTTCTTTCATTAACCCTCCTGACCCATTTTATTATTTTATTTACATCAGAAATTTCGGTTTCTTTCCACCAAACTGTCAAAAGAAAATAATGTAGATGGTTCTATACAACGCACTTCACAAGTAAAATAAATGATCTGTTCACTACATTCATTGAATTTGGGTGTTTTATTCAATTTTCTAGAATTTTAAAAATAAATTATATTAGAACGTTGAAAAAAGTGACAAAAATGTAAAAAAAAAAAACTGAAAAACTTAAAAAACAACAACAAAATCATACAAAAAGTGCAGAAAAAAATCGACAAACACATCGCATAAACTGACAAAAACATTGGGAAAAGCTTCAACAACCTTGGAAAAAGTAACAAAAAGGTCGCAAAAAGTGACTCAACCATCGAGAAAAGCATCAAAATTGTCATAAAACATTGAAAGTTTTTTTTAAAAAACAAAAAGTTCCGTTGTTAGGTCGATGGGAAGACAACGCAAGGGTTAACTTTACATCTAAAAATGTATATGAATTTGCAGCGTATACAGTATATAAAATACATATCAAATAGATAAATATATTTATTTATTTTAGAAATGAATATATAGGCCTTTAATTATAAAAAATATTATTTCCCAATTCTGACAATCTCTTGGCCAGTAGAGAAGGTCTTGCTGGCCCTGACTGCCCACCTCTGATCTACAGATCGAGTCATAACAATAAATATTCTGATTAATAGTGGATGGCTTGTGGTTGAAATAACATATAAATAATGAGGAAAATATAACTGAACATAGCAGAGAGCAGAACAGACTATGTCTGCATTTCCACAATGTTATCATTAGATGAGTGTCTCATAGAAAAAAATGTACGCACAGTGCGAACGGGATTATGGCTACCGGCAACACTCTCTACCATTTACAGAGACCCAACAATTCCCCCAAGAGCAAGCATTTTGGTGCAACAGTGGACCTTTCTCTGTAGAGAAACATCAACATTACATTAATCTCAAACACACATACATTGTGTTTGCACCGTTGGGACTAGGAAAGAGCATTTTGAGGGACTTTTTGAACATAGAGAGTTGGTACTCTCCCAGCACAAGAGGAACTTAGAGAAATAATTGGTCCAGACATCAGTGTATGTCTCTGATCACAGGGGTCAGGCAGCACCAGCAAGTGACATTTTAAACCTCTAGGTAACTAGTCGGCCAAAACAGTAGATTAATACTTCATCCACACACTCTTCTCACAGCGTAGAAAGCACATTGCTTTGTGCTAAGCTAGGCTAAAGCTGACCTGGACCTTTATCCGTTGAGTTGAAACTGATTAGATCCCAGTTCCTTTAACATACAGATATCTGTCCAAACTACATATATTATTAACAACATGTACTTATTATTGTAGTTCCTGGAGATCTTCTCCTTTAAAACTTCCTACACAAACATTTCATTTTCGTTCATCAGTGTTTGTACCTGAGAGTGTCCAGTCTCCAGAGAGGATCCTTCAGTCCCACTGACAGTAGCTTCACTCCTGAGTCTCCTGGATGATTGTAGCTCAGGTCCAGCTCTCTCAGATGGGAGGGGTTGAAGCTCAGAGCTGAGGCCAGAGAAGAACAGCCTTCCTTTGAGATCAGACAGCCTGACAAACTGCATATACATACAAAACAACACACAACAACCCTCTGTCAGCACATGGCGCCATGTGTTTGTTTTATGTTTGTTTGTTGTCCAGGTACATGTTGGTCCAGATTTAGAATACATCTTTAAGATCATGTATTCTATAGCTATTTAATTATTCAACAACAAAAGCAAATGATGAAGACCCTCATGTAAAATAATTCTCTGAGTCTAATAACTACTTCCCAAGTTGATCATATCAATTGACACAAAGATACACTTTAGCTGTTCATCAACTGAAGTTAGTCAGAATTTAAATGGTCATTAGTTGAATGGGTTGATTAATCCTGACCCAAGAGTCTCCAGTGTGCAGTGTGGACTCTTCAGTCCAACAGAGATCAGCTTCTCTTCTGAATCCTGCAGGTTGTTGTTACTCAGGTCCAACTCAGACTAGAGGACTGGGAGCTGAGAACTGAGGACAGAGCTTCACAGCTTCTCTCTGACAGGTTACATCCACTCAGTCTGGAGAACCAACAGAAAGGAAAGATGTTATTTACATCCAACTCCTGTTGAAAGATAGCAGAGTATTTATTGATGAATAAATCACACTTGCAGAGCTTTGTTCGAGACTTTGACCACTGGCAGCAGCCTCAAAAGAGCCTTTTCTGAAGCAGAGTATTTATTCAGGTCAAACACATCCAGATCTTTATCTGATGACAGTAAGATGAAGACCAGAGCTGACCACTGAGCAGGAGACAGTTTATCTGTGGAGAGACTTCCTGATCTCAGGAACCATTGGATATCCTTCACTAGAGAACCATCTCAGTTCATTCAGACAGTGAAATAGATTGATGCTTCTCTCTGCAGACAGATCCTCACTGAACTTCATCTTAATGTACTCAACTGTTTTCTGATTCTGAGTCTGTGTCATCAGACCTCATAGGAGATTCTGATTGGTCTGCAGTGAAAGACCCAGGAGGAAGCAGAGGAACAAGTCCAGGTGTCCATTTGGACTCTGTAAGGCTTTGTCCACAGCACTCTGATGGAGACATTTTACTTTAGATTTGACTCTGAAGACTTTAGCCAGCCTGGATGTTGATTCTTCTTCTGACAGCAGATTGACTCCAGAGTTGATGAATGTCAGATGGACATGAAGAGCAGCCAGAAACTCCTGAACACTCAGATGGATGAAGCAGAACACCTTGTCCTGGTACAGTCCTCTCTCCTCTTTAAAGATCTGTGTGAACACTCCTGAGTACACTGAGGCTGATCTGATATCGATGCCACACTCTGTCAGGTCTGATTCATAGAGGATCAGGTTGCCTTTCTGCAGCTGCTCAAAAGGCAGGTTTCCAAGAGACTCAATCATCGTCTTTGTCTCATTTGAATCGGTCCCAGATTCCCCACTGTATTTGATGTGCTTCAGTTTAGACTGAACGACCAGGAAGTGGATGTACATCTCAGTCAGGGTCATGGGCAGCTCTCCTCCCTCTCTGGTCTTCAACACTTCCTCCAGAACTGTAGCAGTGATCCAGCAGAAGACTGGGATGTGGCACATGATGTGGAGGCTTTGTGATGTCTTGATGTTGGAGATGATTCTGCTGGCCTGCTTCTTGTCTCTATATCTGTTACTGAAATACTCCTCCTTCTGTTGGTCAATGAATCCTCTGACTTCTGTCACCATGTCAACACACTCAGCAGGGATCTGATTGGCTGCTGCAGGCCGTGTGGTTATCCAGAGGCGAGCAGAGGGAAGCAGTGAGGTTTGTCAACAGCACAGCAGCACATCCACTGAGGTGGACTTTGTAACATCAGTCAGGATCTCAGTGTTGAGGAAGTCCAGAGAAGGCCGACACTCATCCAGACCGTGAAAGATGAACATGACCTGGAACTCTTCAAATCTGCAGATTCCTGCTTCTTTGGTTTCACTGTGATCAACAAGTTCCACCAAGCTGTATTGTTTCTCTTTCAGCACATTCAGCTCTCTGAAAGTGAATGGAAATATGAACTGGATGTCCTGGTTGGCTTTGTCTTCAGCCCAGTCCAGAGTGAACTTCTGTGTTAAGACTGTTTTCCCGATGCCAGCCACTCCCGTTGTCATCATTGTTCTGATTAGTTCATGTCATCCAGGTGGGGCTTTAAAGATGTCTTCTCGTCTGATTGTTGTTTCTGGTGTGTCTAGTTTCCTGGACGCTGTTTCAATCTGTCTTACCTCATGTTCATCATTGGCCTCTGCAGTCCCTCCCTCCATGATGTAGATCTCTGTGAACATCTGATTGAAAACGGTTGGGTTTCCTGCTTTAGCAATCCCCTCAAACACACAGTGGATCTTCTTGTTTAGGTTAGATTTGAGTTCACGTTTACAAACTCCAGCAGAACTTCCTGAATGAAAACATGACAAAAAAGCTCATTAAGTAATTTTGTTAAGAAAACAGGAACATACTTTGGTCCATCTCTGGAAACATTAGTAAACGTCCCATTAGTCCAGCAAGTTAAATCTTTAGAGAAATCCTCTTACTGCTCTGCAGACAGTCAGCCAGCTTGTCCTGCTTCATTCTCCTCAGGAAGTGCAGAGTGATCTTCAGAAATGCCTCTCTGCTGCTCCTCTGCTCTTCATTCTCATCGTTATCCTCCCTCTTACTCTCTGAGCATTCTGGGTAATTTGGACTCAGAACCTTCTGGATTTTCGTCAGCACTCAAAAGTGACGATGTTCTCCTCCAGCAGCTGGAACAGAATAATATATGAATGACACAATCAAACTGAAATCATGGAAGCACACATCAGATATATGTTGGACAGACTGACAATCCACTGGTCTGAAAAGTGCAGCATGGAGATTATTGTGAACAGAATAGATGTAAAAGTAGTTGTTGTACATGTACAGACCATAAATATGGAGGCCAGGTGTGTTAGATGCTGCTGGGCAGACTGACCACTGGGAACCTCTGAGCTCTCCTGATCCACTCTGTGCAGGATTCAGTAAGAATTAGCTCACATCATGTCTGTCCAACACTGGTCTTACTGGACAGCTTTCAGAAGTGAGATTATAAATATATGTGAAGAACACAAATGCTGAAAATAAATTTTAAGACTTCTCTGAATACATAAACGTTAAAACATGAATCAGCAATGTTATACTAATTGATGTTGGAGATGATTCTGCTGGCCTGCTTCTTGTCTCTATATCTGTTACTGAAATAGTCCTCCTTCTGTTGGTCAATGAATCCTCTGACTTTCTCAGCTTACCTGTTTTCAGCAGAGGGTTGCTGACCTTTAAAGTCAATGAGGCCTTGATGCGACTGGTCACTCTTTATGGACACACAGCTGGGTTCAGGATCAGATTCAGGTTCAGCAGAATCTGGTCTTTGATGGATCCTGTTACACAGAGAGTAAGACCAACAGGGATGGAAATTAACTTGTCATCATTCAGAAACAAAAACAGCTGGAGATACAAGCAGCAACTAAAAAAAGATTAACACTGAGAAGTTCAACAAAAGCTAAAACACCAGAGAATATATTGGACCAAACCAGATCCAATATTTACCTAAAGTCAAGAGTTGAAGACTGATTTAACTGGACAACTTTCAGATGTGAGAATATAAATATATGTAAAGAAGAAAGATGCTGAAAATACATTTTAAAACTTCTCTGGATACATAAAAGTTAAAACATGAATCAGCAATATTATAATAATATTAACAGCTTACCTCTTTTCAGCAGATGACTGCTCTCCTTTAAAGTCAATGAGGCCTTGATGTGACCGGTCACTCTTAAGGGATACACAGATGGGTTCAGGTTCTGGTTCTGGTTCAGGAGACTCTCGTCTCTTCTGGGTCCTGATAGAAAAAAACATTTATTGAGGGTCACATGTTCAGGTAAAGTCTCCCTGCATAAAATATGATATTAATATGAATATGTCTCTAGGCCTCATTATTAACAATTAAATGCCTGTCCAAAACTCAATAAATATATCTTTTGAAAACAGAATTTCGAAAAATGTCAATATATTTCAAAATGTTGTCTAAATAGAAAGATATTTTGAGTAAGGCAGGAAATTATTTTGCAAAAATATTCTCATTTCAGTCATCAACTACCATAATTTCTTTCCACAAAATTACAAAAAAAACTTTATTTGAAGGAGTGTGCATGAGACTGAAATGACACAAACCAACCCAGACAGGAAGTAGTTCCATGCAATGAGACTCGTTCCAGTTTGCTGGATGTTCACAACTCACCTCAATCTTCTTCTTAACATTTCTATTTCTCTTTCCATTGTAACTCTCTCCTTCTGCCATTCAAGTCTCTCCATCAATCCTCTCTCCTCCATTTCAAGTAGCCTCTCATCCATTTCTATTCTCTCCCTCACAGGTCTTTTTTTTAAAGTAGCGGTGGTTCCATGGACACACAGCTGGGTTCAGGTTCAGGTTCAGCAGGGTCTGGTCTCTGATGGGTCCTTTTAGAAGGAGCGGAAGACCAAATTTTAATCTCAAGAACCAGAAGCTGCTGGAGAAACTAGAAGCTATTAGGGCTGTCCTCAACTAAAGAAATTCTTAGTCGACTAACACTCATATGATTTTGTAGACTAATCGATTAGTTGATTTAATCGACAGAGCTGTGCTCTTTGAGAGGTGGTTAAGACTAGAAAAGCACAACATAAATGTAGTTAATTAACCATCTGTAAAACTGAGTTTCTCCGAAATTAGTCCTGCAAAAGCACCACTTTAAATCTTGTGTTCACCAGAAATGTTCTCATAAGTTGCTTGGAAATGAGTAATTAAGCATGAATAAGCACAAAAACTTACTTATCGACTAAAGAAATCTTAGTCGACTAAGACCAAAACGACCGATTAGTCGACTAGTCAACTAAGAGGGGGCAGCCCTAGAAGCTATCAAGCAGGAAATAAAGTCTGAAGCTCTTCACTGAATGATTTCTGCTCTCTGCTCATCCTGCCCTGTCATTCATTCTCTTTCTGGAAGAACAGGAACATTGGAAAGACTCCAGGACTAATGTCATCTTTCTGTCCTCTAATGGAGACAAGACTCCAGGACTAATGTCATCTTTCTGTCCTCTAATGGAGACAAGACTCCAGGACTAATGTCATCTTTCTGTCCTCTAATGGAGACAAGACTCCAGGACTAATGTCATCTTTCTGTCCTCTAATGGAGACAAGACTCCATTATGACCATCAATCTCACCTTTCTGTCCTGTGTAGAGCGTAAAATAATGACAAGAAGACACTTCTCTGCCTCCTCCATAAATCACTACAACAGCAACAGAGGCTTTCATGTCGCTACATTTTATTCTGAAAGGTCCCAGAGGAAACAGTAGAGTCCTGTTGTGTCTGACTTTACGCTGGTGGAGAGGACAGTTTGTTTTCTGACAGCAGGAGAAAGGCTCAGACCCCCCAATCTTCAAACTCAGCCTTCATTTAGATCTCAACAACATTTTTGCCATTGTTTCCTGACTGCAGCCTCACGGTTGGGACAGACAGACGTAGAAACACCTGGCAAAGGGTTTAAAACCTCCTTCACCAATCCTAACCCAAACATGCAGATTTATCTTCAACACAAGAGTCGTCCAAACTTTCTCAGGAAATAAGAAGTGAAGTAGAAACATTATATTTAACATTACAGAGCCAGAAACTAACCTGAAGAGACCAAAGACTAACGTGTTGTTAAAGTACCAAACAGCAACTTACAGTTTCTTCACACAGTCCAAAGAGTTGACAGAGAAAAACTCAGGTGAGTTGTTTCCTGATGAGTCACAGCCCCACCTGTCAAGAAGCAGATTTTCACAATAAGAGCTTTGTTTCTTCTCTCTGTATAACTGTGAATGTTGTTGTCAGTGTGCATTTGTTCTTCCTTTGTCCCGTGAATGCAACACAAGGGACTTTCCACACGTCTGTGGAGGTCACACACACACACACACACACACACACACACACACACACACACACACACACTGTTTATATATTTTAAACGTTACAGACGACTTACATTACCTAACACCTTGTTTTTCCAGATTATCTAGGCATGATTGTTTGTATTTCCAGTTCTGGTTTGAATTTAATAATCTGTGTGACAATTTACCTGCCGATGGGGCAAATTGTCACAAGTTCACATTCTCTATTTAACAGACTACATCTCCGTAATGAGACAAGATATGAACTTATGAATACAACACATGTTCCCAAGATGTCCTTCTTTAATCTGGTATGACATGTATACCATTGTGATGTATGGTGCTCAGTAAATGTTAGACAGTGTCAGAAGTGTGACAACATACCCCGCTCTACCCTACACAATGTTATTGACTTTGGATCTTGCTAGCATAGCGTTAGCTTTCTGGCTCGTAGCTGAGCTGAGACTATAAATATCTCCTGTTGCTAAGGGAGGCAAGTCGTATCTAATACCCCGTTTACACGTACGTGTGTGTGTGTGTGTGTGTGTGTGTGTGTGTGTGTGTGTGTGTGTGTGTGTGTGTGTGTGTGTGTGTGTGTGTGTGTAAATATACAGTGATGCAGGTACAAACAGCTATGACGTCTACTGTTGTTTAGCAATGAAACAAAACACACATACACATACAGTGAGTGTGTCCTTGCGTGTGTGCACAAGTGCATTAAGGTTTATAACCCATTGACACGTACATAGTTATTTGGAACAATAACATTTCCCTTCATTTGTGCCCTTCGTTTACATGTAAACGGAGAATTCTCTTCTGAAAACGATTCTTTCTAAAAACTCTGGCCAGAATGGAGATTTGGGAAAACTTTGTTTGTGAGTTTGCATGTAAACTGAGACAAACGGATGTTTACACCATAGACAGTTAAAGAAATGGACCAACAGATCCTGTTGCTCTGGACGGAGACCAGTGAAGTCACTTCCCCGGTGATGGCTGAGCGTTACTGCGCAGCCTCAAACTGAGCTTGATGACGTAGATGTGACGTGAGCAACGTGTCTGAACGTTGTAAGTCTTCTGGTAGCTGTGCCAAGAGAAATCTCAATCATTCCCAATCTATCAGAGACGGAGAGCGTAGGTATATGTAAGGAGATAACATAGGCACAGGCTAATTATTGATAACTAAAATGCTAGTTAACATTAGTAATTAAACTAAACAGCTGATGTAAGTCCAAACTGCCTGCGAGCTTCTCCTGTACTGTACGGTAATTCCTCTACTATGAGACAGTAAGTCTCGTGGTTATGACCCAACCGTTAGCCTATTTTTATAAAAACGTCTGCTACGGAGCCATAACGCGAGCTACAAGGTAACGGAGCCTTTTATACATCGTCGTGTTTCTTTAGAAATAAACAAAGGACAAATAAAGTCTTTAAACGCTTCAGATGTAAAGTTATTGGTTGTCAACGTGACGCCAAAATTAATGGCAGTCAATGGGATGCTAACGGGGGGTGATGGTTTATTAGCATTAAAATGGCGCCATCGCGCCTTCACTCTGTGGAGAGAAGCTTGCCCCCTTGGTTTAGGCAGCCGAGGAAGAGAAGAGAGACAGGAAGTGATTCGTTGCTGTTGTTGCTATTTTCTGGATTCTGATTGGCTAACGTTGGCTTGAGCTTCTCGTTACACCGCCACCTACAGGTCTGGCGTGCTCTTGACGCCATATATACACAGGTTTGTGTAAACCAGTGGTTCTCTACCTTTTTAGGACCAGTTTTTAAAGATAAATAAATAAAACGTTTAATATAGACAATAAAGTTAACAACAAGACCGATTCATAACACCACAGTATGGAGTTTATATAATATGATACTCTAACGTCCCGTAACCCTGAAGGCAGCACGGAGCTGCACCACACAACGACAACATCCAGTCCCAGTGGCGTAAACTGGCAGGTTTTAATGTTGCAGACCACTGCTTTTTGCAAGTAGTTTAAAGTGTAAACTCATATTTTTGTGAACCTTTGGTGTAAATTCTCCTCAAAACAAACGCCCCCCCAATGACACCTCACAGCCCCCCTTTCCAAAATAATGCTTCCAGGTTTTCTGTCACGTTGATGACATGTTACTGCAGTAAAAGTACTAATAGACATGTTACTGCAGTAAAAGTACTAATAGCACAGAGTGAAGTTCCAGCAGCTGACTGAGCAGATAACTAACGTGGAGAGAAAACAGACAGACTCTCTGCTCCCTGAACTCAACACAATATGAAGATGAAGAAGAGGAAGACTTACGTACTCGACTGCTCTGATTGGACGGTTTCTCACGCTGCAGCTCCACCTGAAGACCTCTGGGACACCGAGACGTCTGATCAGGTGTGTCGACTGGAACCTTTGTCTCTGACAGCAGAACAACTAACCTGTTACAGCTTCATCAGGAGGAGGAGGAGGAGGAGGAGGAGA
>CM042430.1:39100251-39107751 GCA_023631565.1 Gymnocephalus cernua
AGCCGTTCCCGCAACAACTCCGGATCCGGTTGGCTACTGACGGACGGCGGACCGCGGAGCACGGAGACGACACGCAGACGTAACGCAACTGGTGGAAATCCAGGGTTGGTCTGTAAACTGTGTGAAATGTTGAAACTGCTGGATAGTAAATGCTCGGTTTTTGGTCCACTTCCTGCGTTTGGGATCGCATTCTCACCTGAACCGGGACCCCCATTTTCACGCCGTACCAAACCAACCGGACTATTTACAGCGGAGGTATTTTGCCGACAATACATTTCTTGGTGTGAGTCAGAACACCTAAATCCAGGGTTACAACCAGCAGAGATACAGCGGGTTGAAATCCACCAGAATTCTCCTTTAAGAAGGTGGATTTTCTTCCTCCTCGTCATTCAGGTATTATTATTATTATTCAACAACATTAGTCAGAAGGCATTCAGCAGGGCACACAGTGAGAGAGGGGGGGCGCGGGGGCGGGGGGGCTATGGGGGGGGGATAGAAAAATCTACATACACATAAAACTCAACCTGCGGCAGACACGACTAGACGATCACCTCACGTCACTCGGATTCACTAAATAAAGTTCTGTAACAAAAGGAGGCGGCGAGGCGGAGGCAGGGTACCCCGGGGGCTCCCGCGGTCGCGGCTAACGGCCTCTACGCGCCGACCGGACGGCAGCCAGTCGGACCCGAGTCGGTCAAAACACGCCAGAGAACATGGCGAGGAGACGAGGCGTAATACGTCTCCACGACAGCAGGCGGCGCTAATCTGTGTTGTCGGACAAAAATTGAAAACCGGCAGCTGATTGGACGAATGCGTCACGTGGGTCTGGCTGCTCCCAAAATTCAAAATGGCGGCTCGTTCAGAATACGATCTCATATTCTACTAAAATATTTCACCGTGACGTGTTTCTGGAAACATTTTAAGGAGAAATCGGCCGTCGTGCAGTTGCTGAATCTGTCTTCATCTCAGATCAACAAAGGTCAGTTTAAAACATCTTCATCAGATTCTGAGAGACTCTAGTCGCGGCCATTTTGGCTCCCTGTTTCCAGGTTTTAGCTCTCCACCAATCAGATCGGTCCTTTGAGTCCTCCCGACTATGACAATCGTCGCCAAACGAAGGCCGACGGCTCCTCCGACGGACGACGGCACGGAACACGCCGATCGGACTCGAGTTGCCGACCTCGCCAGACGGCCGATTATCTGGTCGGTCCGTGGAGGCTTTAAAGCCAACTTGAGGGGACCAGCAGCCTGGTCTCCCCCGGACCCTCCTCAGCTGCCCTTCAACCAATCAGAGCAGCGATCCGGGTGACGTAGCAGCGACGGCGGCATCAACGGGTCGCTGCTCTTCCGTGGCCGCCATGTTGAATGTAAACGAGAAGGTCGCTTCTCCATCGTCATCGTGTTAAGCCGCCACAACGGACTCTTGGCCAGACGGACTTGCAGAGCAAATCTGGCATTTGCCGGACGCCGGTCTGGGTTTTCCCCGACTAGAGGGACACACGACGGAACGTATTTACAGAGTAACGTTACCGAGGAAAAACATTTTTGAAAAAAGCAAAAACTATGTTTGAAAAACAACTTTTTTTTGCCTCAGGTGTTATAATAATAATGGCAGGAAACCCCCCGACTATGTTTGTTTGTTTGTTTGTTTGTTTGTTTGTTTGTTTGTGTTGATGCACCAACCACAGAGTCCTCGTAAGAATTTAGTTTCTGTAACAATAAATGAATTTGTGATTGAGGTCTTTGTCTTGGTTAACACGATTAAACCCTGCAGGTACCCTGGGAAGGCAGAGAGGAGGAGGAGGAGGAGGAGGAGGAAGAGGAGGAGGAGGAGGAGGAGGAGGAGGAGGAAGAGGAGGAGGAGGAGGATGAAGAGGAGGAGGAGGAAGAGGAGGAGGAGGAGGAGGAAGAGGAGGAGGAGGAGAGAACGTTTCTCTGAACATATTTAGTCAGAAACTTCATCAAACTTCTGAGTCCTCTTTCATGAATGCTCAAGTCTGATTTTATACATCCTCGAGTCCAAGTCAGGTCACGAGTCCAGAGAATAGAGTCCTGGAGTCTCGAGACTCTGGACTGTAATAGAGTCCTCGAGTCCAGGACTCCATTCTATTAGAGTCCAGAGACTAGAGTCCAAGGAAAAGAGTCCAGGACTCCAGGACTCTATTAGAGTCCAGAGACTAGAGTCCAAGGACTAGAGTCCAGAGACTAGAGTCCTGGAGTCCAGTACTTGAGTCTTTATTCCCGAGAAGGCGAAGAGAAGAAGAAGAAGGCGAAGAGAAGAAGAAGAAGAAGAAGAAGAAGAAGAAGGCGAAGAGAAGAAGAAGAAGAAGGCGAAGAGAAGAAGAATAAGAAGAAGAAGAAGGAGAAGGAGGAGAGAACGTTTCTCAGTCTGTTTCGTGTCTCAGAAGAACTTGTCGTCGATGCGGAAGTGCGGCCGCGTGACGTCGTCGGGGTTGATGAAGACGGAGATGGACTTCCCCGGGTTCTCCGTGACCAGCTGCTGCAGCTTCTTGGCCAGCCGGTCGTCGGGCTGGCTGTCGCCGCCGGCGTCCGACTGCGGCGACGGCGGATTCCCCGCGCCGCCTACGCCCGCTCCGCCGCGCCACTGCACCTCCACCGTGAGCCGGTTGGCGGCCTTGGCGTGCTCGATGGTGCTGCGCAGGTGCTCGGCCGGGTCCGAGCGCACCGAGGAGAGTTTGCGGGCGTGCAGCATGGCGTCGGCGTCCGACAGCTGCTCCAGCATGTTGCACTGAGGGATGAAGTAGTTGGGGCACGTCTTGTTGACCAGGCAGTGCTGCAGGTCGTCGATCAGGCCCAGCAGGAAGTGGGCGGAGAGGTCGTCCTGGCTCAGGAAGGTGGCGGGGAGGCGGTCGCACGCCCACAGCATGATGCTGCGCAGGTGGTACGGGCTCACGGCTCGGGGGCGCGACAGCAGCTTGATGATGATGGCTTTACACGCCTGGTACGCCTGCATCAGGCTGGACGAGATGCACTTCTTCAGCTGCACCTGCAACACACGGGGAATACATGTCAAATACACACGGGAATACACACGGGAATACACGTCAAATACACGGGAATACACACGGGAATACACGTCAAATACACAGGAATACACGTCAAATACACACGGGAGAACACGTCAAATACACGGGAATACACGTCAAATACACACGGGAATACACGTCAAATACACACGGGAGAACACGTCAAATACACACGGGAGAACACGTCAAATACACACGGAAATACACGTCAAATACGCACGGAATACACGTCAAATACGCACAGAATAAACGTCAAATACGCACGGAATACACGTCAAATACGCACGGGAATACACGTCAAATACACAGGAATACACGTCAAATACGCACGGGAATACACGTCAAATACACAGGAATACACGTCAAATACGCACGGGAATACACGTCAAATACACAGGAATACACGTCAAATACACACGGGAATACACGTCAAATACACAGGAATATACGTCAAATACGCACGGGAATACACGTCAAATACACATCAAATACACGTCAAATACGCACAGGAGAACACATGTAATACAAAACTCTAATTACGACGTTTTTGGCGATTTTCTTCTTCTGCTGCACCTGTGACGCGTCAGAGAAAACCTGCTGGACATTAATGAGCCGGACTCATTTATCGCCTTTATGGACGATTTTTTAATGTTTTTCAGACTATTTTGTCAGTTGACAGAAGCATCTACAGCTTCACGCGTCTCTTTCTGATGTTCTTGTCACCTTTATTGTCTCCTTGTTGGCGTTTTGTTCTGATGTTTCTCCGCCCGCGGAACGCCTCACTGACCGTGTTTTCTACCCATTTTTAGACGTATTTGTCGCATTTTTTCCAACCTTTTTGTTACCTTATTCGCCGACGTTTTAGTCACGTTTTATGGCACTTATTTAGTCTCCGTTTCCTCCTCCGTTGTCGGACGTTAACCTGCGGGAAGTAAAAGAGAGCAACGCACCTCGCTGCGGGCGAAGGACAGCCGCCACTCGTTCTCCTTGCGGCCTTTGTGCGAGCAGGCGGGGACGAGGTAGAAGCCGCTGATCACCTCCTCCTCGGTGATCTTGCCGTCCCAGAAGTGGTTCTCCATCAGCCAGCTCTGCGCCACGGCCGGCCAGCCTTTGAAGGACACCACGGGCACGATGTCGTAGAGCATGCGGCTGCTGCCCACGCCCAGGATCACGGAGATGACCGTGCCGTTCCTCTGCACCTTCTCCACCCGCGGGACGCCTCGCTGCGGCTTCTTCTGCACCTCCAGCAGCACCAGCGACACCGCCTGGTGGAACCAGTCCGCCACCAGCGTCGGAGAGAAGAAGTAGTTCACCGTGCCGCTGATGTGGTCCACCACGGTGCAGCAGTCCTTCCACCTGTTCACATCAAGACATTCACGTACATAGAAATCATAACAACACACACACACACACATATATATATATATACACACACACACACACACACACACACACACACACACACACACACACACACACACACACACACACACACATACACACACGTATTTTTTGCCACTTTGTTGACAATGTTTATTTTTTGTCTCTTTTTTATTTTTTGTTACTTTTAATTTTTTGTCACTAATTTTTGGGGACTTTTTTATTTTTGTCACTTTTTTAGTTTTTGGGCACTATTTTATTTTTTGGCACTTTTTATTTGTTGGCAGTTTTTTTATTTTTTGGCACTTTTTTGTCAATGTTTATTTTTTGTCACTTTCATTTTTGTCACTTTTTTATTTTTTGGCACTATTTTATTTTTTGGCACTATTTTATTTTTTGGCACTTTTTTGTCACTTTCATTTTTGTCACTTTTTTATTTTTTGGCACTATTTTATTTTTTGGCACTTTTTTGTCAATGTTTCTTTTTTGGCACTTTATTTTTTTGGCACTATTTTATTTTTTGGCACTTTATTTTTTTGGCACTATTTTATATTTTGGCACTTTTTTGTCAATGTTTATTTGTTGTCACTTTTTCATTTTTGTCACTTTTTTATTTTTTGGCACCATTTTATTTTTTGGCACTTTATCTTTTTGGCACTATTTTCATTTTTGGCACTTATTCATTTTTTTGTCAGTTTTTTGTTTTTGGGCACTATTTTATTTTTTTGGCACTTTTTCATTTTTGTCACTATTTTATTTCTTTTCCACTTTTTTATTTTTTGTCACTATTTTATTTTTTGTCACTTTTTTATTTTTTTGTCACTATTTTTTGTCACTTTTAAAAATTTTCGGCAGTTTTTTGTCAATGTTCATTTTTGTCACTTTTTTATTTTTTGTCACCATTTTATTTTTTTGGCACTTTTTTTTCAATGTTTATTTTTTGTCACTTTTTCATTTTTGGCACCATTTTATTTTTTGGCACTATTTTATTTTTTGGCTCTTTTTGTCAGTGTTTATTTTTTTGTCACTTTTTTGTCAATGTTTATTTTTTGTCACTTTTTTGTCAATGTTTATTTTTTGGCAGTTTTTTATTTTTTGGCACTTTTTTGTCAGTTTTTTTGTTTTTGGGCACTTTTTAATTTTTTGTCACTTTTTTATTTTTTGGCACTTTTTTGTCAATGTTTATTTTTTGTCACTTTTTCATTTTTGTCACTTTTTCATTTTTTGTCACTTTTTTGTCAATGTTTATTTTTTGTCACTTTTTCATTTTTGTCACTTTTTTATTTTTTGGCACTATTTTATTTTTTGGCACTATTTTATTTTTTGGCACTTTTTTGTCAATGTTTCTTTTTTGGCACTTTATTTTTTTGGCACTATTTTTTTTTTTGGCACTTTTTTGTCAATGTTTATTTGTTGTCACTTTTTTATTTTTTGGCACTTTTTTATTTTTTGGCACTTATTCATTTTTTTGTCAGTTTTTTGTTTTTGGGCACTATTTTATTTTTTTGGCACTTTTTCATTTTTGTCACTATTTTATTTATTTGCCACTTTTTTATTTTTTGGCACTTTTTTGTAACTTTTTTATTTTTTTGTCACTATTTTTTGTCACTATTTTTTGTCACTATTTTTTGTCACTATTTTTTGTCACTTTTAAAAGTTTTCGGCAGTTTTTTGTCAATGTTCATTTTTGTCACTTTTTTATTTTTTGTCACCATTTAATTTTTTTGGCACTTTTTTGTCAATGTTTATTTTTTGGCACTTTTTCATTTTTGGCACCATTTTATTTTTTGTCACTATTTTATTTTTTGGCACTTTTTGTCAGTGTTTATTTTTTGGCACTTTTCATTTTTTGTCACTATTTTATTTTTTGTCACTTTTTTGTCAATGTTTATTTTTTGTCACTTTTTCATTTTTGGCACCATTTTATTTTTTGGCACTATTTTATTTTTTGGCTCTTTTTGTCAGTGTTTATTTTTTTGTCACTTTTTTGTCAATGTTTATTTTTTGTCACTTTTTTGTCAATGTTTATTTTTTGGCAGTTTTTTATTTTTTGGCACTTTTTTGTCAATGTTTATTTTTTGTCACTTTTTCATTTTTGTCACTTTTTCATTTTTTGTCACTTTTTTGTCAATGTTTATTTTTTGTCACTTTTTCATTTTTGTCACTTTTTTATTTTTTGGCACTATTTTATTTTTTGGCACTATTTTATTTTTTGGCACTTTTTTGTCAATGTTTCTTTTTTGGCACTTTATTTTTTTGGCACTATTTTTTTTTTTGGCACTTTTTTGTCAATGTTTATTTGTTGTCACTTTTTTATTTGTTGGCACTTTTTTATTTTTTGGCACTTATTCATTTTTTTGTCAGTTTTTTGTTTTTGGGCACTATTTTATTTTTTTGGCACTTTTTCATTTTTGTCACTATTTTATTTATTTGCCACTTTTTTATTTTTTGGCACTTTTTTGTAACTTTTTTATTTTTTTGTCACTATTTTTTGTCACTATTTTTTGTCACTATTTTTTGTCACTATTTTTTGTCACTATTTTTTGTCACTATTTTTTGTCACTTTTAAAAGTTTTCGGCAGTTTTTTGTCAATGTTCATTTTTGTCACTTTTTTATTTTTTGTCACCATTTAATTTTTTTGGCACTTTTTTGTCAATGTTTATTTTTTGGCACTTTTTCATTTTTGGCACCATTTTATTTTTTGTCACTATTTTATTTTTTGGCACTTTTTGTCAGTGTTTATTTTTTGGCACTTTTCATTTTTTGTCACTATTTTATTTTTTGTCACTTTTTTGTCAATGTTTATTTTTTGTCACTTTTTTGTCAATGTTTATTTTTTGGCAGTTTTTTATTTTTTTGGCAGTTTTTTGTCAATGTTTATTTTTTGTCACTTTTTCATTTTTTGTCACTATTTTATTTATTTGCCACTTTTTTATTTTTTGGCACTTTTTTGTAACTTTTTATTTTTTTGTCACTATTTTTTGTCACTATTTTTTGTCACTTTTATAAAATTTTCGGCAGTTTTTTGTCAATGTTCATTTTTGTCACTTTTTTATTTTTTGTCACCATTTT
>CM042430.1:39115251-39117751 GCA_023631565.1 Gymnocephalus cernua
ATGTAGGAGCTGGTAAACTATTCTACAGTCCTCACAAATCAGCCGGAGGTTAGAACGCCAACGCAGAGACGGAGGAAGGGGACGGACATCCGGGCGAAGAGAGCGTGATCCGGCAGCACCGGGGCGATCCTGGAAGTGTAACGTCGTGGGAATAGGCTAGACGCTGAGAGACGGGGGGACCAGGCGCCAGTACATGGCGAGTTGGGAGTGAGACGGGTTTGTCCGTTCAGAGAACGTCGTCGGCGTTCTCCTGGACGGGCGTCCTGGCTTTGCGCGGGCGCGGGCGCAGCGAGGTGAAGCAGGACGAGGCGGTGAGGGCGATGCGGCTCAGACCGACGTTCAGGCAGTGGACCTCGGAGGTTACGGGAACCTCGGAGAAGAGGGCGCGGTCGCGGGTCAGCCGGGCCGAGCCAACGCCGCCGCCGCCGGAGGAGGAACCCTCGCTGCTCTCGATGTCTTTGACGATGTTGAGGATCTCCTGGCGCTCCGCCTGCCGAGTCATCCCTCGGATGTTCAGGATAGCCGACACGTGCTTCTTCCTGAACACGGAGAGAGACAGACACACACACACACACACACACACACACACACACACAGACACACACACACAGACACACACACACACACACAGACACACACACACACACACACGCAGAAGAGAGTCAAATGTTATGAATTAAATAATGTGAGAAATAAAAGTCTCATTACACAAACATATTGCGATACTTGTTTTGTCAACGTTTTTGATGCTGTATTTTGCAACGTAGCGGCGACAACGTAGCTGCGACAACGTAGCTGCGACAACGTAGCTGCGACAACGTAGCGCCGACAACGTAGCGCCGACAACGTAGCGCCGACAACGTAGCGCCGACAACGTAGCGGCGACAACGTAGCGGCGACAACGTAGCGCCGACAACGTAGCTGCGACAACGTAGCTGCGACAACGTAGCTGCGACAACGTAGCGCCGACAACGTAGCGCCGACAACGTAGCGCCGACAACGTAGCGGCGACAACGTAGCGGCGACAACGTAGCGGCGACAACGTAGCGGCGACAACGTAGCGGCGACAACGTAGCGGCGACAACGTAGCTGCGCCAACGTAGCGGCGACAACGTAGCGGCGACAACGTAGCTGCGACAACGTAGCGACAATAACAATTTATCAACAACAATGCAACGACAACAATGCAGCGACAAAAACGTAGCAACAAAAACGTAGCGACAAAAACGTAGCGACAATAACAATTTATCAACAACAATGCAACGACAACAATGCAGCGACAAAAACGTAGCAACAAAAACGTAGCAACAAAAATGTAGCAACAAAAATGTAGCGACAAAAATGTAGCGACAAAAACGTAGCGACAAAAACGTAGCGACAAAAACGTAGCGACGACAACGTAGCGGCGACAACGTAGCGGCGACAACGTAGCGGCGACAACGTAGCGGCGACAACGTAGCGGCGACAACGTAGCGGCGACAACGTAGCGGCGACAACGTAGCGGCGACAACGTAGCGACGACAACGTAGCGACGACAACGTAGCGACGACAACGTAGCGGCGACAACGTAGCGGCGACAACGTAGCGGCGACAACGTAGCGGCGACAACGTAGCGGCGACAACGTAGCGGCGACAACGTAGCGGCGACAACGTAGCGACGACAACGTAGCGGCGACAACGTAGCGACGACAACGTAGCGACGACAACGTAGCGACGACAACGTAGCGACAACAACGTAGCGACAACAACGTAGCGACAACAACGTAGCGGCGACAACGTAGCGGCGACAACGTAGCATGCATTAAATACTATAAAATTGACTGAAACACCCAAATTCAATGAAAGTAGTGAACTGATCATTTATTTATTTATTCATAATAGTCAGTAAAAAAGTCACATATATCTCAGCAGAAAGTTGAAAAATGTTGCGTTTACTTCAAACAAGAGCAGCCATTTTCCCCTGTTGCCATGGGAACGTTATGAAGTGACGTAATCGCGCAACGTGAACATCATCGGTTTTGCAAGTTCTTGCAAGTTCATCGCATAAAATTGCATAAATATCCCGCATATTCCACTGCATCTTTTTAAGAAAACGTGCCGCATAATCAAGGATTTTTTCAAAAATCACAAAAAAACTCCACATTTTTCTGGAAGGACTGGTTGTTGTGTTGGTACCTGACGTCTGGAAACTCTCGGACCAGAACCCCGACCTCCATCTGGATGGACGGGACGTCCTCCAGCTGGATGATCTCCGAGATGTGAGACAGAGCGCCGTCCAACCAGCTGGACGGAGACTCCTGGACACACAAATATGTTACTATATTATTATTATTCACCCTGACAGACAGACAGAGACACAAACAAACCATCACACATGATCATCAAAGACAGAATGCAACAACGCAAAAAGTGCCAAAAAAAGCAGAAAAAGATGGAAAGAACAGTAAAAAAAATGTTGAAAACAGCTTAACCCTGGTCTCGTCGATGGTGCACTTGTTGT
>CM042430.1:39120251-39125251 GCA_023631565.1 Gymnocephalus cernua
CCCCGTGGTGAGGAGCAGAGAGTAGCAGTGCTTCACCTTCTGAGAATATAGTTCCCAGTTTATACACGGTTAGAAGATGGCTGTGTGTCATGTGACCTTGTTATTTGTACACGCTGTGACTATACAAATCACAACATGTAAATAGGAACATGTTGGCGTTATTTTGTCACTTATTGGGAGCAGTAGGCTAGATGGAGCCGGTTACCTCCAGGATCTGGTCTAAGCTAGGCTAGATGGAGCCATTTACCTCCAGGATCTGTGCTAAGCTAGGCTAGATGGAGCCGGTTACCCCCAGGATCTGTGCTAAGCTAGGCTAGATGGAGCCGGTTACCTCCAGGATCTGTGCTAAGCTAGGCTAGATGGAGCCAGTTACCTTCAGGATCTGTGCTAAGCTAGGCTAGATGGAGCCGGTTACCGCCAGGATCTGTGCTAAGCTAGGCTAGATGGAGCCGGTTACCTCCAGGATCTGTGCTAAGCTAGGCTAGATGGAGCTGGTTACCTCCAGGATCTGAGCTAAGCTAGGCTAGATGGAGCCGGTTACCTCCAGGATCTGTGCTAAGCTAGGCTAGATGGAGCCGGTTACCTCCAGGATCTGTGCTAAGCTAGGCTAGATGGAGCCGGTTACCTCCAGGATCTGTGCTAAGCTAGGCTAGATGGAGCCGGTTACCTCCAGGATCTGTGCTAAGCTAGGCTAGTTGGAGCAGTGAGAAAGGGAAACAGTGTTTACCTGTATGACGGTCTTGGCCAGAGTGATCTGATACTCCTCGATGTGCAGCGTCTCCATCCATCTCTTCTCCTCCTCGTCCAGGACCTGGCTTAGCTCTGTGGTCACTTTGGCCTGCAAAACAAACGCACCTCTGAATTATTAACAACACACAACAGAACTACGACAGAATAAAGGGGCTTTTTACATGGGGAGCGACACTTGGCCTGCGTAGTCACGTGGATCCGCGAGGTCTCACTGTGCGTGATACGTGAATGGCGCCAGTATACGGATATACTACTTATATATAACTCACCCTGACGGAGTTGAGACAGTCCAGCTCCAGCCGGCCTACAGTCTCTAACGGCAGCAGAGGACACAGACGGTCTCGGCTGAAGGGACTCGTGATGCACACGGTCCCCAGAACGTCCCTAAACCAACACACACACACACACAGAGACATAAACACACACACACACACACACACACACACACACAGACACACAGATTAGATGATGATGACAGTTGTTGTATGTGTTGTGCAGTGTGTACCTGTTGTATATGTTGTGCAGTGTGTACCTGTTGTATATGTTGTGCAGTGTGTACCTGTTGTATATGTTGTGCAGTGTGTACCTGTTGTATATGTTGTGCAGTGTGTACCTGTTGTATATATTGTGCAGTGTGTACCTGTTGTATATGTTGTGCAGTGTGTACCTGTTGTATATGTTGTGCAGTGTGTACCTGTTGTATATGTTGTGCAGTGTGTACCTGTTGTATATATTGTGCAGTGTGTACCTGTTGTATATGTTGTGCAGTGTGTACCTGTTGTATATGTTGTGCAGTGTGTACCTGTTGTATATGTTGTGCAGCCAGTCCAGCAGCGAGTAGATGTCAGTAATCTCCAGCTGGTTGTCGGTGATCGCTCCCAGTCGCCTAGCAACCGCCTGGTGATAGCTCTGCACGTACTCCTGGCAGGTCAAAGAGCAAAGGTCAAAGGTCAAAGGTGAACATTTAGTCCTTAGCAGAAATACATCTGTAATGTTACAATGTCGGATGTTCATGTTAACCCTCCTGTTGTCTTCGGGTCAAATTTGACCCATTTTCAAAAAGTTTCTTTATCAGAAATTTGGGTTTTCTTTCAACCAAATTTTCAAAAACAATAACGTGGATGGTTGCATACAACGCTATGCACAAGTTACATAAATGACCAGGTCACTACTTTCATTGAATTTGGGAGATTTATTCAATTTACAAAAAAAAGTGTTTTTTGAGAGTGTGTCGAAATAAGAACTACAAAATGTTGAAACGTTTTGACCCAGAACTACAAAACGCTGCACGGGTGACGACAGCAACGGGTGAAACGTGGCTTCGACTGTTAAATTAGGGCCCTGAGCGTCTCACCTGGAAGGGCTGGAAGTCTTCGGGGTAGATGGACACCACGTTCCTCTTGGCGGCGCCCAGGTCGTCCACCACGCGGGCCCGGAGACGGTCCAGGTATTTGTCCAGCTCTCCGGCGGTGAACTCGGCCTTCTGAGGGAGCGAGCCGTCGGCGGCCTCCTCCACCGCCTCCCTCCACCGCTGCTTCAGACGCCGCGGCCTCGGGCCCCCGGGGGCCGCAGACGCACTCAGGGCCCAGTCTTTATCGGCCTGCTCTTCCTGCTGCAGAACCTGCACACACACACACACACACACGCACGCACACACACACACACACACACACGTTACAATTACTACTAATTACTGTGTCTGTGTGTGTGTGTGTGTGTGTGTGTTTGTGTGTGTGTGTGTGTGTGTGTGTGTGTGTGTGTGTGTGTGTGTGTGTGTGTGTGTGTTTGTGTGTGTGTGTGCGTGTGCGTGCGTGTGTGCGTGTTACGTACCTGCACCACGAGTCCGAGGTTCGGCCCGGCGGTCGGCAGGCGCAGCGACTCCCTGACGACGGCCCAAAGCTCCTTCTGCAGCTCCTCGTACAGCAGCTCCACGTCCTTCGCCTTCCTGCGCCCGCCGTCCTTCACGCCGGGGCTAGCGACGTCCTCCGGCTGCGGCGCCGCCGCGCGCTCGGCGGCCGACAACTCGCTGCACTCCTGCTCCAGCTCCAGGATGTGGCTGTCGGCCAATAGGAGGTCTCGCGTCTTCACCAGCTGCAGGATCTCCAGGACTGGAGGGGAGACGGGGACACGGCTTGTTTATATTTGTTTCTGTATTGTTTATTTCATATATACACGTTTAATATGTTTGTTTCCTTGTTTGCACCGTTCACAGAAGCAAATTCCACATAAGTTCAACTTATTAGGGCAATGAACCCTTTTCGTTTCCGGTTTAAGTCACTTTTTGCGACCTTTGTGTTACTTTTTTTGGATGTTTTTGTCGTTTTGTTGTTTGTTTTTTGTGCGTTTTTTGTTGCTTTTCTTTTCTGGCTATGTCTCTCTTCTTCAGCAGCTGCAGGATCTCCAGGACAGAAAGGGAAAAACACACGTTTCACTCGCTTTATTCTACTTTTTTTCAACGTTGTCATTGGTTTTCGTTTTGTCTCTTTTTATGAAAATTTTTGTAGAGCTGTTCTTTTTTAAAACACATTTTCAAGGTGTTTTGTGCATGTGTGTGTGCATGTGCTCCTTGTGTGTGTGTGTGTGTGTGTGTGTGTGTGTGTGTGTGTGTGTGTGTGTGCATGTGCTCCGTGTGTGTGTGTGTGTTTCTGTGTGTTTCAGTGTGTGTGCGTGTGTGTGTTTAAAAGACCTTAAAGTTCTGATACTCCACTCTGTATTCAGACTGATTTGCATTAACAGCTGTTTGAGACCCAGAGGGAAACATGGAGCTCTGGACGTGAGTTTGTTTGATTGGAACATCAAAGCGGCCCTCGGGGAGACCGTTAGAGATCGTTAGAGACCGTTAGAGACCGTTAGAGACACGCAGGTTCCCACAGAATCACTGATCAGTTCCTCCTCCGCTCTGGGAGGTTTCAGCTCATTTATATTCGGGGAAGCGTCTGTAATAAATAAATAACGCATATATAAACACAGGCCGTCCCTGCAGCTTTGGACCAATTCTGTTTGTTAAAGCAGGAAGAGATTATTAAGCGGACCTCGTTACCTAAACCCAGACCAAGTCAACACCAAGACCGGAGAGGATCGAGACCGAGACTCTGAGGGGTCGAGACCGAGACTCTGAGGGGTCGAGACCGAGACTCTGAGGGGCTGCACATCCAATTACAGTAATGCAAAGACAATTAGTTATATCGCTGCAGTTGTGGTCTCGACCACTCTTGAAATAAAATTCTGAGCCCTGCTACACCCTGCTACACCCTGCTACACCCTG
Source organism: Gymnocephalus cernua (assembly GCA_023631565.1). Taxonomy (NCBI): domain Eukaryota; kingdom Metazoa; phylum Chordata; class Actinopteri; order Perciformes; family Percidae; genus Gymnocephalus; species Gymnocephalus cernua. Next base: position 39,124,267 of record CM042430.1, read on the forward strand.
CTACTCCCTGTTACACCCTGCTACACCCTGTTACACCCTGCTACACCCTGTTACACCCTGTTACACCCTGCTACACCCTGCTACACCCTGTTACACCCTGCTACACCCTGCTACACCCTGTTACACCCTGCTACACCCTGTTACACCCTGTTACACCCTGCTACACCCTGCTACACCCTGTTACACCCTGCTACTCCCTGTTACACCCTGCTACACCCTGTTACACCCTGCTACACCCTGTTACACCCTGCTACACCCTGTTACACCCTGCTACTCCCTGTTACACCCTGCTACACCCTGTTACACCCTGCTACACCCTGCTACACCCTGCTACTCCCTGTTACACCCTGCTACACCCTGCTACTCCCTGTTACACCCTGTTACACCCTGCTACTCCCTGTTACACCCTGCTACTCCCTGTTACACCCTGCTACACCCTGCTACTCCCTGTTACACCCTGCTACTCCCTGTTACACCCTGCTACACCCTGTTACACCCTGCTACTCCCTGTTACACCCTGCTACTCCCTGTTACACCCTGCTACACCCTGTTACACCCTGCTACACCCTACTACTCCCTGCTACTCCCTGCTACACGCTGCTACGCCCTGCTACACCCTGCTATGCCCTGCTATGCGCTGCTACTCCCCGCTACATGCTGCTACACCCTGCTACACCCTGCTATGCCCTGCTATGCGCTGCTACTCCCTGCTACATGCTGCTACACCCTGCTACACCCTGCTATGCCCTGCTATGCGCTGCTACTCCCCGCTACGCGCTGCTACACCCTGCTACACGCTGCTACACCCTGCTGCGCCCCGTTGCGCCCTGAACTGCCACAACTATTATTTCTAGTAATAGTTCCAGTATCTTTATTGTTACTATAACTGATACTGTTCATCATTGCAACTGCTAGAATTATGAATCATATTTCTCTATATCTGTATATCTATATATCTATATATCTATATATCTATATCTCTGTA
>CM042430.1:39132751-39135251 GCA_023631565.1 Gymnocephalus cernua
CTTATTGCACTTACAATAATGAGCGTAGCTGTCCTCAATTTAGGTTATTATGGACGTCTCATCTCCGGTTATTCCTGCATTCACCGTGTGATTGTGTCCGTGTGTCCGTGTGTCCATGTGTGTGTGTGTGTCTGTGTGTGCGCGCGTCGCGGGGGAAATCGAGGCAACAGACCAGGACAGGATTGAAACGGCAGCAGCTTTCAGAGTGAAAACATCGCTACAGCGTACATTGACGTTAAAATTTGTACCGGTTGGCCGGACAGTCTGAAATGTTCGAGTCACACACGTCTTGTCTTCGTTATCAGAAACAAGGAAATGAATTTGACCCGTTCTCACTACCGCTTGGTCAGTGGCTGCACGTGGGACTGCTGGGATTGTCGCGAGTAATGCAAATGCGATAGGGGGCCCCGGCTGTCAATCAATGTCTTCCAGTGATGCAGGCCCCTGATTGGTCTGGGCCCGTAAGCAACCGCGTACCCTGCTTACCAATAGTTGCGCGTCTGAATCACTCAATTCTCATTGGCTACCTGCCAATGTGGCAGTAGATTGACAGTGTTACCCGCCAATTGCAAAATTCACCCGCATTTGGGCGGGTGGGCGGGTGTTAATTTCATGCCCTGGCTACAGTGGTTTAAAAATGGACGAATTCATTGTCAATTTTAATATATTTGGAGGAAGACATTTGAGGACTGGTTACAGAGAGACGAGGACGACAGAATGACAAAACAAAAAGACGAGCCCAGGGTACCAGGGTACCAGGGTAGTACCCGGGTACCAGGGTAGTACCCGGGTACCAGGGTAGTACCAGGGTAGTAGCAGGGTAGTACCCGGGTACCAGGGTAGCACCAGGGTACCAGAGTACCAGGGTAGTACCAGGGTAGTACCAGGGTAGTACCCTGGTACCAGGGTAGCACCAGGGTACCAGAGTACCAGGGTAGTACCCGGGTACCAGGGTAGCACCAGGGTACCAGGGTACCAGGGTAGTACCAGGGTACCACCAGGGTACCAGGGTAGGCTTCCTGTTTCCAGATGTGCCAGACGAGGAGCTGCGTGCGGGGGGAAGACGCCCTGGAATCAAACAGGAGAAGGCGACTGCCTGCCTTTGTTATCGAGGTTTTCACCGAGTGGACGAGCCCCCAGAAGGAGAGACTGACGGTGACGACTGACCCCGGACACCTGCAGCGCCGAAGAACTAGCTCGCTAAATGATTTGTTAAGACGGCAGACTTGTGTGGTTGCTACAAGGGGGCGGCTTCTCTCCTCAGAGCGAAGCCGCGATGGCGCCATTTTGCTTAGCCCTGTTCCCATCCCCCCCCCCGTTAGCATCCCATTGACTTCCATTCATTCTGGCGTCACTTTGACAGCCAATAACTTTACATCTGAAGCGTTTAAAAGACTTTATTTGTCCGTTGTTTATTTCTAAAGAAACACAACAATGTATAAAAGGCTCCGTTACCTTGTACCTCACGTTTATGGCTCCGTAGCAGACGTTTTTATAAAAATAGGCTAACGGTTGGGTCATAACCACGAGACTTACTGTCTCATAGTAGAGGAATTACCGTACAGTACAGGAGAAGCTCGCAGGCAGTTTGGACTTACATCAGCTGTTTAGTTTAATTACTAATGTTAACTAGCATTTTAGTGATCAATAATTAGCCTGTGCCTATGTTATCTCCTTACATATACCTACGCTCTCCGTCTCTGATAGATTGGGAATGATTGAGATTTCTCTTGGCACAGCTACCAGAAGACTTACAACGTTCAGACACGTTGCTCACGTCACATCTACGTCATCAAGCTCAGTTTGAGGCTGCGCAGTAACGCTCGGCCATCACCGGGGAAGTGACCTCACTGGTCTACGTCAAAAACAGCGGGTCGCTGTGTCCATTTTATATACTGTCTATGGGTTGCTATAGAAACGACTTAGCTACAGCTGAGCTAGCTGACGTCATTCACCGTATTCTAAAGGGAACTCTACTTTTTGATGAAGATTAACTAAAACAGCGTATACATTTAATAACCATGCAATACGAATGAGAAAAAGCATAATTATTAAAGTATTTGAATTGTTTTATTATGTTGGCAGCAAGAAGTAGAATAAACGGCATAATCACCTCAGGGCAATAAACCGTCTGATACGCCCGGCTGGTGGAAGGTTACCGCCCTTCGTCTCAGTCGTCGTATCATATCAGACTGTTTGTTGCCTTCAGGTGATTACATAGTATGTGCATTTATTACTGCATATAGTATGTGCATATATTACATGCATATAGTATGTGCATATATTACATGCATATAGTATGTGCATATATTACATGCATATAGTATGTGCATATATTACATGCATATAGTATGTGCATATATTACATGCATATAGTATGTGCATATATTACATGCATATAGTATGTATATGTCATACATGAATGTGTTTTCTCACTTTGTTGTTGTTGTTACAAAGGAACCAATCAGTGATGTTTCCTGATCCAGGATCAGTTCTCAAT
>CM042430.1:39145251-39150251 GCA_023631565.1 Gymnocephalus cernua
GTCGTCTTGGGCGGGGCTAAGCTCCGGACGGAGCCACGGTGCCTCTGCTAAATAGTCTCAGGAAGGAACTTGTTTTGGTGGAACATGTGTACGTTCAAAAGTAGTTGGTCTGATTGGTTGTAGGTCTATCTGTTGCTCTGATTGGTTGTAGGTCTATCTGTTGCTCTGATTGGTTGTAGGTCTATCCGTCGCTCTGATTGGTTGTAGGTCTATCCGTCGCTCTGATTGGTTGTAGGTCTATCCGTCGCTCTAATTAGTTGTAGGTCTATCCGTTGCTCTGATTGGTTGTAGGTCTATCTGTTGCTCTGATTGGTTGTAGGTCTATCCGTTGCTCTGACTGGTTGTAGGTCTATCTGTCGCTCTGATTGGTTGTAGGTCTATCCGTTGCTCTGACTGGTTGTAGGTCTATCTGTCGCTCTGATTGGTTGTAGGTCTATCTGTTGCTCTGATTGGTTGTAGGTCTATCCGTTGCTCTGACTGGTTGTAGGTCTATCTGTCGCTCTGATTGGTTGTAGGTCTATCTGTTGCTCTGATTGGTTGTAGGTCTATCCGTTGCTCTGACTGGTTGTAGGTCTATCTGTCGCTCTGATTGGTTGTAGGTCTATCCAATTGAGTGCAGAGGCATTTTCTGTCCTGGTTGGGTTGAAACATCCCATAATCACAGCCCAACGGAGCAGAATCAGACTTGTATTCTGACTAGAATCTGAGTATGACGGCGTCAGGCTAAGAGACAACCGTGATGACTACGAAACGTACATTTTGTGCAGCAAAAATGACTTAATCTGAGTTTCACAGGAGTGTAAAGATCAGTGCAAGATACAGCACAACAGCTGTTTCAGTGTAATCTTCACTCAGAAACGTGTCTTTCATTTTTACCGTCCAGTTGTCTTCTGTTCTGTCGTCTGTTTTCAAAGGTAAAAGTAAAAGTACCAAGGAAGGATCCACGAAACGCTCCTCACAAGTCAAGTTAAGGATCAGTTCACTACTTCTATTGATTTTTAGAGCATTATTCTGACTTCACTTTGACAGTCTGTGATTATCCATCAACATACGTTCCTTTGATCTTAAATATTAGTCAAAATTATTCATACCTTCTGCTTTTTCAACCCAAAAGTTAGATATAATTTCATACAGGCTACATGAGGCGTATTGACCATAAAATCCAAAAATGAGTGTAAAACTAGTGGTAATAACTAAACTAGTAGTAATAAGTAGTAATAAGTAGTTGTTAGTGTATACTGGTGAAAGTGGGAAAAAAGTGTTGAAAATGTAGAAAAATGCAACAACAAAAAAACATTGAAAACAAAAACGTTGGAGACAAAAACGCGGCAACATTAGTGACACATTTTTTTGCACAAGGGTCAAATCTGTGTATGCTCCCCAAAAAGAAGCATGTGGATCATCTCTGCAAAGGAATAATTGATTTAGAAAGGTAATTTGTTTCCTTCTTCCATCCATATACATTTTTCGCCCTTCATAAGAAAGAATTTGGGCACCTCTGCTCTGAACACTTTCCCACACAACAACTAATATAAAAGTATATATACACACAAGTGATTCAGAATAAAGTGGCACATGTGGCTCTCTCATGTGGGTTTAGATCAAATGTTGATAAAATGCATGAAAGCCTCTCATGGTTTAAAGTTAAAAATAGATTTGTGTATTCACTAATGGTTTTTTTACATAATGTTACATCAAACAAAACACCTTTTACTTGATATACAAAACTATCTTTTAGTACTGATATATATATGATATATATGATATGATATATGATCTTTTAGTACTCATTATCCAATGAGGCGTGCAGTAGGAGGTAGTTTTATTTTACCTGTAGTGAAAACCAGATCAATTCAACGTTCAGTCAGGTACAGAGCAATGTGTGAATGGAACTCTCTCCCAAATACTATCAAACAACAAAACACTCAGTATGGTTTCAAAACATTACTTAAGAAATATTACCTTCAAAGATATTTCAATATTTAATATAAATTTAGAGAGATTTTGTTATAGGGTTCTTTCTTATATAGATCTATTCGGAGTAGCAAAATATTTTATTTCATTATTATTATTTTTTTTCATTGCGTTAACTGTTTGATAGGTTTACTTTCAAATGTTGTGTAATGTGAAGTAATGTCTTGTGCGTATGGTGTGTAATGTGAGGTCGTAAATTGTATTGTCACATGATAGATTGTAGGACCCCAGGAAGAATAGCTTTTAGCTTATGCTGAAGCTAATGGGGATCCAAATAAAACAAACAAACAAACATTAATGCGTGAGTTCTTTGAGAAAATGCAGAAAGCCTACCTGACAGCGGCTCTCTGGGTTTGACCTCCTCCACCGCCTCCTCCTGCACCAGCTGATCATCGGGGCCCTGGGACGAGTGGTCGTTCATGGACTCCCTCTTCAGCTTCCCCAGGCCCACCATCTTCATGAAGGACAGGCGACGGCTGGTTGTGTCGCACTCGCTCTCCGTACAGTTCGGCTCGCCGTTGATGAGAGACTCCTTACGGGAGCCGAGGGTGTCGCGGTATTTCCCGGCAAATCTTGGAGGGACATAAAGAAATAAATGACAGAGTGAACAAATCCTACTTCCCCTCAGCAAACTCTCCTTATCTCGTATTGCCTTGAAACTCCCTCCAACCTTACTTTGTCTACTCTTTCCTCATCTGTCTTTACTTTAACTCCCATACTCCCCCATATGTCCCCCTTTGGCTTGACAGATTTGATCCCTTGCCTTGTTTACCTTTACAAACTTTGCTTATCCCTTTTTACCTCAACACTCTCTCATTACAGCTCTATATCTCAACAAACCACCCTTGTCCCTTCATTTCTTGACAAACTCCCATCAACCTTCTTCACCTCATCAGATTCCCCTGATCCCAAAACCCCAATGTACCTTCATTTGTTGACAAACTACCATCATCCGTCTTCACCTTATCATATTCCCCTGATCCCAAACCCCCAATGTACCTTCATTTCTTGACAAACTCCCATCATCCGTCTTCACCTTATCAGATTCCCCTGATCCCAAAACCCCAATGTACCTTCATTTCTTGACGAACTACCATCATCCGTCTTCACCTTATCAGATTCCCCTGATCCCAAAACCCCAATGTACCTTCATTTCTTGACAAACTACCATCATCCGTCTTCACCTTATCAGATTCCCCTGATCCCAAAACCCCAATGTACCTTCATTTCTTGACAAACTACCATCATCCGTCTTCACCTTATCAGATTCCCCTGATCCCAAACCCCCAATTGTCCCTCTTAACCTAGCTAACTGCGTGTCAATCACTGCTCATGCACGCGCATTAATTCTCCCTTGTGGGGGAGGGGCTTAGGAGACTGTTTTGGGCTTTAGCAGAAAGGGGGGGGGGGGGGGGAGGGGGGACTGAGAAGTTGTTGATGTTCAAATTTTTCGGCTAAGTCCTGGATCTTCACAATCCAACATACGGCACCTTCAACAAACTCCCATCATGCCTCTGTATTTAAACAAACTACCCTTGTGCCTTTAGCTCAACAAACCACCCTTGTCTATGGAAACCTGAACAAGCCCCAATCATCCATCTTCACTACAACAAACATCTTTCATTCCTGTTTCCTAGAGATGGTCCGATACCATTTTTTCATTCCCGATTCCAATATTGTGGCAATGAAACCATTTCTGATTATTAGGGCTCCTGCACACACCACCTGGATGGCGTGAGCGTGTCAGCTGCGTGGTGTGTCTGTTTTTATTTGGGCTCCCATGTTACCAGGTTAGAGCTTACACACTGCCTACGTGACACACACGTCTCAGGCCGCGCCAAAAATGCGTGCCTGCTAGAAATAGAACCGACGCCTATTTTTCACGCCACACGCCAGCGTGTTGGAAGAGTTTCCAGACAAAATAGAATAGAAAAGATATTTACATGTCATTTAGACACAAATACATTTAATTAATGACTGTTGATGTTGATGGTTGAAAGTCTCGAGGTTTTGACATGAATGCATAAATAATGTAAATGTCATTTGTAATATTTTCAAATGTCACCTGTCAATACAGAACCAAATATTCTGGAGCCTATTTTACCGTCAATGCTGGCGACGTTGTCTTTGCTGTAATCAGATCAGTAAAGTTGAAGAACACGCTATTATTTCATTTTATCAAAGGGAAACATACAGTACACGTGTACAGACGAGGCTAGCAGCAGCAGCAGCGCCGCGTCAGACACGTTTCTGGTGTGTAAATACAGAAAACGCCACGCAGCCGCCACGCAGGCAATATGCAGGAGGCCTTATTCTCTACTGCTTACCTCAACAGACTTCCTTCAGAGCTCCTCCTTCCCCTCTTCTTTTTCTCTGCAGGCGAGGGCGTTCCCTGCAGCGACCCCTGCGGGGATGGCGTTGCACTTCCTTTGCTCCTCCCCGACAACCTCAGGTTCTTGCCCAGCTTTCCCAGAGTCTTCAGCGGGGACATGAACTTGAAAGATCCCTTCGCCGAACCGCCACTTCCCCTTCCCTTCTTCCCCTCGTTGGCCTCGTTCTCGTCCTCCTCGTCCTCAAACGGGTTGCGGTCCCTCTGCACGTCGCCGTCCAGCAGCGAGCTGCCGGGCGACCAGTGCTCGCCGTGGCCGCCGTTGCCGTGAATGCTGTCGTTGTCATTGTCGAAGGGGTTGTGATGGTGATGGTTGGGGGTGATGTTGAGGCTCATCCTGCGTAGGATCCAAGCGTTTTCTAGAGTCGGACCACCGCCTTTTAGGCGCACTGGGAGGTTTTTGAAGATGGGCATGATAGAGCTGGGGGAGGGGGGGCAGGGAGGGAGGAACCTGGGGAGGGAGGGAGTGGGAGGAGGGGACAAAAAACAATCAGTAAATCAAACAGATCAAAGAGTTGATTCACTTTCACTGTTGAGTCTGTTTTTACTGGACGCCTCGAGGTGTAAACACCAGTAACGTTGTGAAACGGTCCCAGTTTGGTTTATGTTTAGACACCCAAACTACTGAGTTGAGTTG
>CM042430.1:39175251-39192751 GCA_023631565.1 Gymnocephalus cernua
TTCTTCCACAGGTTAAACTGGCCCTTCACTCTTATAAATAAATATAAGTCACGTCTTAAAACTCACTGTATTCCCTGCATGGATTTTAACCCAGCATGGGAACTGTGTGTTTTAGGTGTTTTATTTATGTTTTATTGCTTGTGCAGCAGTTTTTTAAATGTGCTATATGAATAAAAAGTATTGGATATGTGTGACTTCCCATTCCAATAACACCCGTCTCTCCGTCTCAGAGTTCTCACATTCATCTCAGGCTGAACTGAGCCAACGAGGCATTTCTTACGTTAGTGTCCGACGTGTCCCGGGGTGGAGCCCGTCTACGGTTTCCCTCCATTAAAATGTGATGACAGATTTCGGGGTCCCCAGCCAGATCCCCCCCTCCTCATGTGAGACCTGCTCTGCTCTCCAACAGGCCGAGAAACGTCTCATTCATAAGACAGAGAGAAGATGTTGGAGATAAAGTAGACAAGACACGACAAAAAAGTTTTTAAAAAACAACTTGCAAAAACTGCGGTTTGATGAAAAAGAGAAAACAAAGTGATTCCCCCCCAACGCCGTGTTCTCACTAGGAGAAATTACATCACTTCATAACGTTCCCATGGCAACAGGGGAAAATGGCTGCTCTCGTGTGAAGTAAACGCAACATTTTTCATCTTCCTGCTGAGATATATGTGACTTTTTTTGCAACGAAAATGCGGGGATTATGAAATCATGCAAGACCCGCATATTTTGCGCGGAAATCGGCAATTTATGCGGCGAAAGTGCGGCGTATTTGAAAAAAATGCGCCCCCCCCCCCCCCCGCATAAATATGCAGACTTTGGCTGATTATGCGTTGAATTATGCGATCGCATAATCACGTTTTTCTGGAGGGACTGATTAGCTGGTGAATAGAGAAGGCATATTTGAGGGCCTCAATATGCAATATACAGCCCTCAAATTGTAAAAATGGAGTTTGCATGAAGTAAAAATCACACAGCTAACAACATTTTTTCCAACAGTTTTATTGGTCTTTATTGGCACACATTCCTCTTGATATATATTATTTTGTTGTACACAAAGTATTTTACGGCTTTCCAGTCTCTCCCGTTGTCCCGTAGAGTCTGATTTTCATTTAAGCATCTTTGACAGTCTACTTTTCCAGGGATCTTCATTTCCTTCAGGAAGTCCCTGAAATGGCGTTCCACCATTTCTCTCTCAGACTGTGACCACGGCCGTCTTGATTTCTCTACGCATTCAAAAGAAACAAAGAAAGAAAGAAAGAAAGAAAGAAAGAAAGTGAATAATTGGATGAATGAAAAATGACAAACCATCAATTTTGGTCAACAAATGTCAAGAGTTCTTGACGTATACCAACCCAGTCATGCCAGTTTTCACCTTATCAATACTACTCGCTACCGTAATCGTTCTGGGAATCGCAAAATATGCTTCCTATTGAAATACATTGTTTTAAAAGTCGTCATCACCTCACGAAGAAAACGGCATTATCGTGTCCTGTCCACGAATCAATAAAATTAAATAACGTTACCAATTCACCAAATTCCACGAGACTGGTCTGTGTATACAATATTCTTTGGAGTCATTGGGGAAAACTCACCGTTTCGACTTGATGGCAACAAGTTTTTCATGACCTCAGTTTCCTTCCGTGAGGTAGCGGCCCTCTGATCCGAATGTCCGTCCTCTGAGTTTCCTGAAACCACATTGATGCAAATAAATGTTTACACGTTCAATAGGTGATTGAATAATTTAAAGTCAAGCCGCATGTAGTGGACATATTTTTTTCTTGCCATTAAGGCCCCGTTTACACATACATGGTCCGTGTCTCATTCTGCATACTTCGGTCAATCCACTGCTAATGGTCACTGACCACTTCCTGTCGTAGAGACCACTTTAGCTGGTTAGTATCGTCCCAAAAGGAGCACTTATGTTAACCCTCATGCCCTCTTTGGGCATTTTTGTACATTTTTCTTAAGTTTTCTTTTTATTTTGTGATAATTTTTGCTGCTAATGGCATGAAATTTGGTCAGGTTTGGTTTTTAGTCAAATTTTTGAAATCAAGTGTTTTTTACTCTTATATGTTCTTTATACTCAAATGATTAATTTTGTACCGTCTCACCCTCTTCGTGGCAAAAACGTACACGCAAACAAAAACTGCTATTAAATCATTATATATCAATATGTTTTCTGCTTTTTTTTCCCATAAATCACTGAAAGAACTTGTCACTTGCTCAAAACTACCAAACATTCAATACTTTTCAGGATTTTAACCCTTTAAATCCCAGTTTATTTAGTAACAATATTTCAATTTTTATTACAAAAAAACCCACAAAACATGATTTTTTCTTTTCCATTTAACAAATAATATGTCAAAAATAAACAACAAAATGAATTTGATTGCATTAGCATTTTTAGCGTAGAGCTAAATACTCCCTCTCACCCTCTTCGTGACAAAAACGCACAAAAAAACTGCTATTAAATCATCATATATCAATATTTCTTTCTGCTTTTTTTTCATAAGTCACTTAAACAACTTGTCACTTGCTCAAAACCACCAAATAGGGAAAACTTTGAGGAGGACATGAGGGTTAAAACACTTACCGGAAATGACGAACGGTCGGCTCGGCTCGCCGCCCCTCATGATTTGGGGGCTGTTGCATTTTTTCTGATACAGTGTTTTCAGTGCATTGGATGACATATGTGTTGTCCATTCCAGTTCAATCAACTTAAGGAATTCCTCTGCTCTTCTGTTTAAGACAATGTCCTGTTGACGTAGAGCTTCCCCTTGCAAAATATGGGACACCTTCACAAGGGAATGACGCAATTTGAGTGCAGTTGCGGGAACTGAGAATCCGTTTGTTGAGTCATCAACCATCTGTTTTACAGCCTCAAGTACCGTGTTGAACTTCCCTGGGTGGATCAAGTCCTTCAAAAAGACAACGTCTTTGTCGATTTTCCTCGCCACAATAAGAAGTCTTGCCAGTTCTCTCATCTTATACCTGATGTCTGCGTGATGTCGTCCATCTTCTCCGTTTTTGAGGAACATTCTCTCTCCCAGTGAAGTGATAAGCGTGTCAGACTTCACCACTTGAGTCACGGTGTCGTACGTCATGTCTTCAAGAACTTTCTTAAGTCCGCTGGAAAATGCGGGCAGCATCGAGGAACAACTTGCCTGAACTCTTCCCTTTACTGGTCCATCCTTGTTGACTTGTTGTTTGTTGTCCGTGGGCAGCATCGAGGAACAACTTGCCTGAACTCTTCCCTTTACTGGTCCATCCTGGTTGACGTGATGTTTGCAACGCTTTTGATGCCTCCAGAGGTCTGTTTTGACATACATAGCAAAGCAAAACTTGCAAGGCCGATAGTCTGCTGCTGTTGCTGGAAAGGTTGCTTGCCTTTTTGGTATGATTTGTCCTTCCCCAGCGGAGAGGACAGAACAGTTATGTTGGTAGTTCCCCATGTTTCTTATTTTGCTGAAAGCAAGATTTTGCATGTGTGTCCTCATTGCACTTGCCTTAGCCACTTCAACTTTGGCAGAGTGCTTCTGCTTCAGATGTCTTGTGATTTTTGCATAAGGCTTCTCACAGTAAAGGCAGTAGTTCTTCTTGTCATAGATTCTCTGATGTTCCGAGTTTGAGGACATTTTCACTTTGATATTGTCCGTCATTGCCTTTGGGGTTTTTGAAGGTGGTTTTCCTTCTGCCTGATTTCCTTCTTCTTCTGACATGTCCGGGGAAAGGGAAAGGTCTTGCTCAGTGATCTGAAATCAAGAAACATAACCCAATTATTAATTTGCAAAGAAAAGTTAATATAAAAGTTATACAAGTTAAAACTTAATTATAACTTTAACTTATAATAAAATATAAAAATAAAAGTTAATAATAATAATAATAATAAGCATAAGCATTTTTCACCACATTTGGTTATGTAATTAAATCTTAATTACCATTTCACACAAAGATGATTTCTCTTCAGTGGGAGAAGATGCATCTTCTTCTTCTTCATCTGACATCTCCAGGGAAAGGGAAAGTTCTTGCTCAGTGGTCTAAAATAAAGAAGCATAACCTAATTATTAATTTACAAATAAAAGTGAATAAAACTTATACAAGTTAAAATAATAATTTTAACTTAATTTTAACTTTAACTTAACTTTAATATAAATATAAAAATTAATAATAATAACCAAATAAAAGTGAAATACATTTCTACCTGAAGTATTTTTTGCTTACAGTTATCATATGCATTTTTCACCACCTTTGGTTATGTAATTAAACCCTAATTACCATTTCACACAAAGACGATTTCTCTTCTTCGTCTTCTTCTTCATCATCTGACATCTCCAGGGAAAGGGAAAGTTCTTGCTCAGTGGTCTGAAATAAAGAAACATAACCTAATTATTAATTTGCAAATAAAAGTGAATAAAAGTTATAGAAGTTAAAATAATAATTGTAACTTAATTGTAACTTTAACTTAACTTTAATATAAAAAAGGTTAATAATAATAAACAAATAAAAGTGAAATACATTTCTACCTGAAGTATTTTTTGCTTACAGTTATCATAAGCATTTTTCACCACCTTCGGTTATGTAATTAAACCCTAATTACCATTTCACACAAAGACGATTTCTCTTCTTTGTCTTCTTCTTCGTCTTCTTCTTCTTCCTCTTCCTCTTTTTCATCTGACATGTCCAGGGAAAGGGAATGTTCTTGCTCAGTATATTACTTATGTATATATATATTAAATATGTAACATTATACACTGTATATATGATGAGAAGAGAGTGTTATTCTTGGCACTTACATGTGAGAGCCTGAAGGCATTCTTCAATGTTGGGACGTTCTTCAAAAGATCTACTCAGCATTCTGGTAATAATATCGGTTTGAGTCGTCCATCTTTCTTCACATTGAAGAGTGAAGTTGCCTGTTCTGATATTTTGAAATAGCCCACACGGATCACTGGAGTATGGCGTCCTTGTTTGGTAGGGATGTTGCCCATCGGTCAGGATGTAATGCACCAAGTACCCAGCTACCTAAAATGTAATAGATCATTTAAAATAATGTTCATTCAGTCACTAAAAAGCTCATTGTGGGAACCCACTCTTCATTACCCTATTAGCTAAACTATTATTGTTGAGAAATTCAAACTCATAGTAGTAATGTACTAAAATACAATAATAATGTACATTTAAATAAACACTTTCAAGCTCAACTTACTTGGATATCGGATTCCTTTCTGTACTTGTATGTTAGGCCTCCAACATCCTCATAACTGGCCCAAGAAAACATTCCAGATTTTTGTGCAAGATCCAACTTTCTGCTTGCTCCAAAGTCTGCGATGTACAGTTTATTGTTCATATCTGTAGAATAAGTCAAAAATGCTTCTTAATCATACATATCAATTAAAACAACATCCACACCAGTGATTTTCAACCACTAGTGTGCCGTGAGAGATCGTCCTGTGTGCTGTGGGAAATTATCCTTATTATCCATTTTTTTTATTATCCATTATACTTAATTTTATTGAGTTATTGCAAATAATTTGCCATTTTTGCGCATCTGTGTCTGCAATGTGATGACTAGCACAGATATGAAATACTATTCCGTGTCAGTAGGTGGCAGTATAGCGCAATAATGACCTTGTTGATTTAAGACAATAGAATTACTGCCACCTTTCACTCACATTTCTTCAGTTTCTGCCAGCTTTGTGTTAATCTAAACAGGCCCAGGTTGCACACTAAGTGAGTATAAACAAATTGACAGACTACATTTTATATTATAAATTATATATATACTGTATTAGGCTACAATGTGTCATTTTATAACATTTTTGGTTGGTGGCGTGCCGCGGGATTTTTTGAATGTAAAAAATGTGCCGTGGCTCAAAAGAGTTTGAAAACACTGATCCACACAATTACATGAAAACTATTAAAATGCATATTACAGGCTGTTTCATGCATAGTTTCTTACCAAACAAAATGTTTTCAGGCTTCAGGTTTCTGTGCAAAATCCCACGTGAGTGAAGTTCCTTAAGTCCCAACAGTAACTCGTGGCACATCCCCAGCCTTCGATGCTCCGTCAAGCTTCGTCTCTCAGAAAAATCCTTGTTTTCAATCAGTTCGCTCAGACTGTATTCACAGAGAGCGGTGATGAAATAGGCAAAGTAGGAGTCTTCCAACACGGCAAGTGGTTGCAAAAGATGCTCTGCTTGTAAAGTTTCTGAACACAAGTAATGAGCCATTTCCATCTCTGTCTGGGAAATGTGCTTGGCAACTCGTTTCACTGCCACGAGCCAGTTGTGGAAACGTCCCGGGAAAATCTCTGCGGCATTGCGTCCATTTGCGATCTTCATTTTTGTGTTGAAAACAAGATCATCAATCTTCATAACGCCGGGTTTGCAGTCAAGATTTTCAAATGAGTTCTTCCATCGGGATTCCTTAAACGCAAGCCATCAATAAGATTATATACCATTTTATATACGTAAATAGGCTACAAAATGAAACATACAAAGCATGAAGCAGTATACAAAACTGGAAAAATACTATAGTGCAGTGATTTTCAACCAGTGTGCCGTGAGACATCGTCCTGTGTGCCGTGGAAAATTATCTGATTTTACTTAATTGGTCCAACAAAATTATTTTATTGAGTTACTGCAAATAATTTGCCATTTTTGTGTATCTGTGCCTGCAATGTGATGCCTGGCAGAGATATTAAATACTATTCCGTGTCAGTAGGTGGCAGTATAGCCCAATAATTACCTTGTTGATTTAAGACGATAGAAATACTGCCACCTTTCACGCATCAGTTCCTGCCAGCGTTGTTAATCTAAACAGGCCCAGGCCACTAACATGTTTGGTTGTTGGTGTGCCGCGGGATTTTTTGAATGTAAAAAATGTGCCGTGGCTCAAAAAAAAGGTTGAAAAACACTGCTATGGTGACACAGATAAAAGAAGAAACGGCCAATATATATTTACCTTTTTTTCCGTGTTGTCGGCGCAAGAGGAACCAGTGGTTTTCTAAAACAAATGACATTTACAACATGAAATCAATTAAATCAAATTAGTACCATAGACAGTATTTAAAATATACGGTTCCAATGACGTGATATATATTATTTCAAACTGCAGCAAGTGTAAACCTTGACTGAGGGTTAGATTAGCCAGTCCCTCCAGAAAAAGAGTTTTTTTGTGATTGTTGCGGGCAAAAATCCTGATTATGCGGCACGTTTTCTTAATAACTGTGATGGAATATGCAGAATATTTATGCAATTTTATGCGATGAAATTGTGGGAATTGCGGTTTGATGAAAAAGAGAAACAAAGTGATTCCCCCCCAACACCGTGTTCTCACTAGGAGACATTACATCACTTCATAACGTTCCCATGGCAACAGGGGAAAATGGCTGCTCTTGTGTGAAGTAAACGCAACATTTTTCAACTTTCTGCTGAGATATATGTGACTTTCTTTGCAACGAAAACACGGGGATTATGAAATCATGCAAGCCCGCATATTCATTACAGCGAGGTGTCTTTCTGCTGGGCCTTAGGCCGCGTTCCATTTACCTCTGAACTGGGAATGACGTCATACACGAGTTGAATGCGTTCCATTTAAAAGTCTGATTTTCATTGTTTTCATTAGCTTTAGCCCGGTTAGCTATTGTTAGCGATACCAGTTGATAACAAAGCTGTCGCCGCGCGATGTGAGTCGAGTGGCGATTTGAGTTGCGCATGCATCACTTTGCGACGAGCAGCCTACATGATGCTAACGGCGTGCTAAAACGTTTTTTTAAATGACTGCTGGCTACAAGTTAGCAAGTAAACATTTTAAATCTGAGCACGCGCAACTCACGCCTGCACTCGACCAGAGCCGGTCTGACTCGGCTAACATCGGGTATGAGACGTTACGCCGTAAACCGTTTAAATCTGAGCACGCGCGACTCTAATCGCCACTCGACTCACATCGCGCAGTGACAGCGCATTACGCTGTTTTTTGTGCAAACAGCGTAACAACATCTCCACAGATAGAAGTTGAACACGCCTGGGTGAACGACTGATGTTGTGACACAAATAAGACAGAAGTGCTGATAGCTTTATGTTACTGCAGCTTTCACAACTGTTGATACAGGGGGGCAGCCATGTTGGATTTTGAACTCTGGCTACTGCGAGGTTGTTCGAGTTCTGAGCTCGGAAATCTGAGGTCAAGGGGGTGTTTCCGACTTTGACTTTGCGTTCCGAGGTAAATCGAACGCGGCATTAGGCCGGTCGCACCTCCAACTGTCGCGACCATATCAGGGCTACTCTACATTTTGGGTTTTAACAGTACCTTTAAAAGACGCCCGTTTGTAAAGTATATTTACAATATTGGTTGATGAAAGAAGTCCTCACTGCTTGATAAAATCCCTGAGATTAGTTTCATGTAACAACATATGTAAATATAAATATACATACATGTCGCCATGGACAGTTAGGGTCTCCGTAGTCGTACAAAATTTCTTCGCCGGCGTTTATTTTTGTGATTGCAAATACACACAGATGTGGACTTTTCTGTTCATCCAGTATCTGTTGGTAACATAAGCAGAGACACAAACATCATTCATCATCGTTATTCTATTCCACATTATTAAAATAGAACAGTAGGTTCAGCAATATGTGTATGTTGTGATTAAAACAAATAATGAAAAAAGGCTGGCAGGATGACTTTTGGCTGTTACTTACTATTTTAATTTCGCTATTCGGCTTGATATGGTCGTCATTTATGAATCGTCCAAGTCTCGCTGTAGTCTTACTGCCATCAACACTGCATACAAAAAATAAGGAAATACATTTTACAGTTTACAACTATTATTATTATTAGTTCCCATATCATGAAAAAATCACTTTTTCTGTGATTTGGGGTGTTATTTTGTGTCTCTGGTGCTTCCACACACATACAAACTTGGAAAAAATCTATCCATGTTGTTCTGAGTGAGACACGGTTTCTGAATGATTCCTGCCTTCAGTCTCTGGGTGAGCTGGTCAACATCTGCAGGACTTTCTACGTCAGTAGCCGAAACGACGGGCTAACCACAAATTAGCATGCTAGCGTTAGCATGCTAGCTCGTTCTCAATGGCAAAGCGCTGCTACAACACACACGAGTTCACCATAATCTCCAGAAGAAGTACTTCCATGTGCGCCCTCCTTTAGAAGAAGTCTCCCGGCTAATCCTGCCTTGTAACTGACCAAAGTTGGAGAAACAACCTTTCTTTTACTGTCTGTGGAGCTAACTGACATGATCTACCATCTGAGCTACTGAGCATGTGCAGAGTGGAATCAAAGATAGTACAGAAGGAAAGATGATTCACTCTGTAGCTAAAACAGAGACCTGAACACAAGGTGAAAAGAGGAGCTGCAGCAGTGAGAGAGAGATGTGCTGTACAACAACAATATATTAAACCATGTAAACATATTCTGGTACAACCTTAAAATACAATTATGAACCTGAAAATTAGCAGAATATGGGATCTTTAAACACAGTTAGATGAGTTATAGTAAGAACATTCATTCAACGGTTCTCACCAGAAAGTCTGTTCCTGAAAGGAGTAGAAATGAAGAAACGTGGCATCTGTCTGCGAGTACTCTGAGAGCAGCGCCTCTCCTTCCAAGCCAGTGACGTGTCTCCCAACATACTCCAGCAAGAAATCTCCCTGCTCAATGTTCATGGTGGCGATTACTCCATGACCTGAAGGATAGATCAAGTCAATTAAATCTATTAATTACATTAAACATAACTGTTGCAACTGTCACCACAATGAACAACACAAACTATCTCAGCATTTATAACACTGATGATGATGAAGATGATGATGATGATGATATGCATTGTCACTTTAAGTCAGTGATTTTCAACCACTGTGACATCGTCCTGTGTGCCGTGGGAAATTATCTGATTTTACTTAATTGGTCCGACAAAATAATTTTATTAAGTTACTGCAAATAATTTGCCATTTTTACGCATCTGTGTTTGCAAAGTGATGCCTGGCAGAGATATGAAATACTATTCCGTGCCAGTAGGTGGCAGTATAGCCCAATAATGACCTTGTTGATTTAAGACAATAGAAATACTGCCACCTTTCACGCTCATTTCTTCACTTCCTGTCAGCTTTGCAGGCCCAGGTTGCACACTGAGTATAAACACATATATAACATATATATATATATATATATATATATATTATAAATTATATATATATTATATATATATCATTTCTAATATATATATATATATTATAAATTATATATATATTATAAATTATATATATATATATATTATATATATGTAATTTATAATATATATATATATATATATATATATATATATATTATAAATTATATATATATATATATTATATATATGTAATTTATAATATATATATATATTATAAATTATATATAATTTATAATATATATATATATATATATATATATATATTATAAATTATATATATATATATATTATAAATTATATATATATGTTTTATATATATGTAATTTATAATATATATATATTATAAATTACATATATATATATATATATAATTTATAATATATATATATTATAAATTATATATAATTTATAATATATATATATATATTATAAATTATATATATATATTATAAATTATATATATATGTTTTATATATATGTAATTTATAATATATATATATTATAAATTACATATAAATTACATATATAGTATATATATATATATATATATATATATATATATATATATATATATATATATATATATATTGTATTAGGTTACAATATGTCATTTTGTAACATTTTTGGTTGGTGGTGTGCCGTGGGATTTTTTTTATGTAAAACATGTGCCATGACTCAAAAAAAGGTTGAGAAACACTGGGTTAAGTGTTTAGAGAAAGTGAAAATGTTTGATATATAACTGTACATAACTCAAACTGTCCCGATTAAAATGACTTTCTTGCTGTCAGTTCAAATGAGAAAATTAATACCAAATAGCAAAAACCTTGTGCCTGCATGCAGTATTGAAAAGAGAATTGTATATTGTAAAGTAATATGTAATATGCAACATACCTTTCTCCTCACTGATGAGTTGTTTCTGAAATACGTCTTTATCTTTCCCAGAAGCAATGAAGTGCAAGGCTTCTTTTTCAGGGCAAACCCTCCTTGGTCTCATGTTTCTGTGAAATATTTACGGTGAAAAACACAATTAAATATATGACCAATAACAAGACAATGTCAAATGACAGCTTATACAGTAAGTGATGAAAGGCATGATAACTGGAATGACTTCATAAAAGGAATATTCAGCAATCAGTATTTTTACAACATAAGCCTCTTTCTGACCAAGTAGTAACAGGAGCGTAGTTACAGGAACAGTCCTCTTCTCAACAGTTCTACTGACTACTCTCCCCCAAAAATGGTTTTCCCATTTGCATTCACACTGGCCAAGTGGCCGTAGGGACTGAACACAGCCGTCTAACCACCGCTATGGGGGAAAGGGAAAAGGGAACAGACCTGCCCTGAAGTAGGAGCTGAAAGAGTTACAGGAACTTAATAATAATCCCCAAATTGGTCCAGTCAGAACACCAGAAAAAAAGGTTTCTAGGAACTTTATGTTCTAGGAACTTTATGTTCTAGGAGCTGCAGGAATCCCTCCGGTAGGAAAGAGGCTATAGTTTTACCAAGAGACTGACTGGATTTATCCATGCAAGAAGAATTAGTAAAAAATGTGGAACTCACCTCTCGCTTTAGCCGCAGTTTCTTTGAAAGGAAGACGTGAAACGCGCCTGAATCCGTAGTTATTCTACCTGTTGGTAGGTGGAAAACAGATGGAAGATTGTAGAACAAGCTCAAGGTGTTGTCCTCCAAACGCTTGCAAAGTGGTCAACAGAGCCAAAGGTAGAAATATACTGTATATATATACAATCCTGGCTGAGATATTTCTTTTCATTGGTTGACAAATGCATGACCCGCCCTACCTTGCCTCTGATTGGCTTACCGTGGTATTCTTACCAACCCCCCACCAGCTATCTGGACAGTGCTTACAGCTGTTGTTGTGGGAAGAAGGGCGAGCCCAGGTGAGCCCAGGTGAGCCCAGGTGAGTCTGGCTTTACATATGTTAATCACAGATGAATAACGTGAATGGTGATTTAATGCAGGTGGACCAGACAGATATCACTGAGGGTTACAAGCAGTGGAATACTCACTTAGGAAACATGAAGAAATACAAATATGTGTTCTAAATATGACCTCTTCTGTGTCAGCTTCAAATAAATATCTCTTAATACCTTTCAATGTAATAAGATAAATAATAAAACAGTCTCACAAAGATACTAACTTAAACAAAAAGGATATATAGTACTATAATACTCTATAATACTTCATCCTCCTTGTCTGCCCATCCATATGTTGCTGTATGTGCCAGCTTTGCACACGGTGCGCTCCGTCGACCGGGACGGTACGTGGGAAACTTTTTCTTCAGTTGAACTGTGAAGCTGCACTTACGCTTCGGCATTTTGTTTGTAACGCTGCTCGCCGTCTGCTCTGCTCCCGGTGTACGTGCGCCGCGTCGCAGCCTCTCGGGAACCACGCCACGCAGCAAGGTACCGTAGTATTGTGTGCAACGCGCCAGTCAATTTAAGTACACGCTTTTGGTCCTATGAAAAACAGTGAAAACCGGACATTTTCATGAATTTATAAAACCCCGTACGTAAAAAGTGGACATGTCCGGGTTAAGAGGACGTTTGGTCACCCCCCCCCCCCTAGCTCTCCCATTCAAAAGGCCATTAGACCCAAAAACAAGAATACAGTCAATCTTAAAAGTGGAGCTTCCGTCCTAAATATGCTTTTAGACTGAAGTTTGACTCGCGTACATTCACAAAAACACCCAGGATGCATTTTGGCGAGAGTTACGCTTTAACCCAAGACATGTACTAAATGGCACATGCAACTATTTAGCCATGTCTGAGTGTCAGTCTTCTTTGACTAGAACATCTTGGCTATGAGATGTGAAAAGCCCTAACTACCCCCCCTGCCCCCCACCACCACCACAACCACACTACAGACATTTAATGACACAGATCTAGTGGCGCATATTCACACGTCCCCCCCCCCATCCAAGTCACTCACACAGCAGCACTTATTGCTGCCACTCTGCACAACAGTAGCAGAGAAGAAGAGTGAGAGTCTTTGTTGACCAGTGGTGGAATATATTTTTGTAAAAGTACTTCACTCTAAAAAGTCCTGAATTCAAAATGTTACTGACTGGTACAGAAGTTTAATCAGCACAATGCACTCAAAGTATCAGCAGTTTGAGTCGGCTGCTCAGGTAAGTGTGTTGGGCTTAGTTCATATTTTTGGAGGTGTGTGGCTGTCAGGGAGCAGATGAGCTTTACCAGTGACTCACTAATTTACATTATGATCAGATAATCTAACAAGTGTGCAAAAGCATTGTATTTCTTTTATATGGGGACACTTAAATAAGTAGGAAAATAAGTCATTGTGGTTTAAGGTATTTTTGTGGCTGATTGTTAAAAATGAATAAATGGTTTTAAAGAAGAATATTTTTGGTCAATTTAGTCAGATTTTTCATTGAATCAAGAGAAACACTGAAAAGAAGGATAATGGTCCAGTCTCCATGCTCCACTAATGATAGTATTCAGGTTTTCCTGTGTACACATGTCCTCTAGAAGTATACTTGTGGCTGTATTATTTGTGTCCCCTTCAAAAGTTGCTCTTCAGACTGTTAGATCAGATTCACGCCCATGCTTACGCCGGTTTGTTTAGTAAATGGAGGTTATTGTATATGTCAGACATGGTGGCAAAAGCTAAAGTGAAATTATAACCACTTAATAATGTTATTTAGTACACAACTAAAAAAGCTGGTGTATGCTTAGGTAATGTTTCCTGAGTGAGTATTCCACTGCTTGTAACCCTCAGTGACATCTGTGATTAACATATGTAAAGCTCGCCCTTCTTCCACAACAACGGCTGTAAGCACTTTGAGATGGTCTTCTCACAGAGTTATGGGGGGGGGGCTGCACATTTGTGTTTCAATGGTCCCCTCTTTGTTTGAACAACAACACACACTAACGCCTCCCTACGCGCCGACCAGACGGCCGACCGTCGGACTGATCGGTCTCCCCGAGTCGGTCAAAACACGCCAGAGAACACGCCGAGGAGACGACACGTAATACGTCTCCATGACAGCAGGCGGCGGACAAAAAAATGAAAACCGGCAGCTGATTGGACGTCACGTGGGTCTGGATGCTGCTGCTGCTTCCGGATTTTGGATTTTTCAAACGGCCATTTATGGCGACTTGTTCAGAACACAATCTCATATTCTACTAAAATATTCCATCGAAACGTGTTCCTGAAAACATGTTGAGGAGAAACAGGCCGTGCAGTTGCTGAATCTGTCTTCATTTCAGATCAACAAAGGTCAGTTTAAAAGATCTTCATCAGATTTTGAGAGACTCTAGTCACGCTCATCCCGCTCCCTGTTTCCTGGTTAGCTCTCCACCAATCAGATTGGTCACTTGAGCCTGATTGCCGGCAGTGCCCGCCCTCCCGACTACGCCCTAATCAGTCCCTCCAGAAAAAACGTGATCATGCGATCGCATAATTCAATGCATAATCAGCCAAAGTCTGCATATTTATGCGGGGGCGCGGCATTTTTTCAAATATGCCGCACTTTCGCCGCATAAATTGCCGATTTCTGCGCAAAATATGCGGGTCTTGCATGATTTCATAATCCCCGCATTTTCGTTGCAAAAAAGTCACATATATCTCAGCAGGAAGATGAAAAATGTTGTTTACTTCACACAAGAGCAGCCATTTTCCCCTGTTGCCATGGGAACATTATGAAGTGACGTAATTTCTCCTAGTGAGAACACGGTGTTGGGGGGGGACTCAGTTTGTTTCTCTTTTTCATCAAACCGCAGTTTTTGCAATTTCATCGCATAAAACTGCATAAATATCCCGCATATTCCATCACATTTTTTAAGAAAACGTGCCGCATAATCAAGGATTTTTGCCCGCAACAATCACAAAAAAACTCACTTTTTCTGGAGGGACCGACTAACAATCGGCCCAAATGAAGGCCGACGGCTCCTCCGACTGACGACGGCACGGAACACACCGACCAGACTCGAGTCGCCGACCTCGCCAGACTGTCAGACGGACGATAATCTGGTTGGTCTGTAGACGCCTTATAACAGAACAGAGTGTCCCCACTGGGACTGTACTGAATGACTGAAGACCCCTGCTGACTATAGTGTGCAGAGACACTCACACTCCTGCATGGGTCCAAACTAAAAGACAGCATCAGCGTCAGGGGTAACACGACGTTAGACAAGATTTAGTTAACGTTTCCGAAGGTTTCCGGCTCTGTCTCTGCAGAGGAAGATCAATACTTTACCAGAGAGTCCTGAGACAATCTTGAATTAAAAATACTTAAACTTTTTGATACCTGCAATATTAGTCACATAACGTTTATTTTTATTGATGAAGAGACAAGGTGAAATGACATTTGTCTAATGATTCAGCATTGAAACACAAAAGTTTGTTTTCCATTTGGTTTGAAGCAGAAATCCATGACTACGTATAATCACGCAGAATAATTCAGTAAACTGTAAGTGTGTGTGTGTGTGTGTGTGTGTGTGTGTGTGTGTGTGTGTGTGTGTGTGACTACGTATAAACATGCAGAATAATTCAGTAAACTGTAAATATGATTCTTCCTCTGAAGTCTTCACCCAACCAATAAACAAACATCAAAGATCTACATAAAATAAGGAATTTTCCTGATTTTTACCCAAAATACAGAATATAATTTAATTGATTCAGAAATCCGATGGCGTCTCCGTCCACAAACGCCGACTAAAACCGGCTCACGGACCAGAATCCAGCAGACTCAGACCGCTCACGGACCAGAATCCAGCAGCCGGTATCTGGAGACAAACACACAGTTATGCAGATTCATTATCAGCAACTTTCAAGTCAATTTATTTCATACAGCCCAAAAAACATCAACATCCTCTCAACATGTCTTTACCAGTGTAGGAATGTAACTAAGTACATGTACTCCAGTAGTGTACTTCAGTCCAAATGTTGAGGTACTTGTACTTTACTTGAGTCTTTTCTTTTTCATGCCACTTTCTACTTCTGCTCCGCTACATTCATCTGTTACAACTTTAGCTACTAATTACTTTACACATTAATTTGGTTGTCATGTTATTGTAACTGTTATCAGTTACAACAGACCAGACTCCATGTAAATAATCACTACTTTTATTATCGTCAAAAACACACTTCATTAAAAGTGGACAGAAACTAAATATGATGGCTCTATAAAGTAGTGATTATTTACATGGAGTCTGGCTCTATACACGCTAAAAGTAGTGATTATTTACATGGAGTCTGGCTCTATACACGCTAAAAGTCCTGATTATTTACATGGAGTCTGGCTCTATACACACTAAAAGTAGTGATTATTTACATGGAGTCTGGCTCTATACACGCTAAAAGTAGTGATTATTTACATGGAGTCTGGCTCTATACACGCTAAAAGTCCTGATTATTTACATGGAGTCTGGCTCTATACACACTAAAAGTAGTGATTATTTACATGGAGTCTGGCTCTATACACGCTAAAAGTAGTGATTATTTACATGGAGTCTGGCTCTATACACGCTAAAAGTAGTGATTATTTACATGGAGTCTGGCTCTATACACGCTAAAAGTCCTGATTATTTACATGGAGTCTGGCTCTATACACGCTAAAAGTAGTGATTATTTACATGGAGTCTGGCTCTATACACGCTAAAAGTAGTGATTATTTACATGGAGTCTGGCTCTATACACGCTAAAAGTAGTGATTATTTACATGGAGTCTGGCTCTATACACGCTAAAAGTCCTGATTATTTACATGGAGTCTGGCTCTATACACGCTAAAAGTCCTGATTATTTACATGGAGTCTGGCTCTATACACACTAAAAGTCCTGATTATTTACATGGAGTCTGGCTCTATACACGCTAAAAGTCCTGATTATTTACATGGAGTCTGGCTCTATACACGCTAAAAGTAGTGATTATTTACATGGAGTCTGGCTCTATACACGCTAAAAGTAGTGATTATTTACATGGAGTCTGGCTCTATACACGCTAAAAGTAGTGATTATTTACATGGAGTCTGGCTCTATACACGCTAAAAGTAGTGATTATTTACATGGAGTCTGGCTCTATACACGCTAAAAGTAGTGATTATTTACATGGAGTCTGGCTCTATACACGCTAAAAGTAGTGATTATTTACATGGAGTCTGGCTCTATACACGCTAAAAGTCCTGATTATTTACATGGAGTCTGGCTCTATACACGCTAAAAGTCCTGATTATTTACATGGAGTCTGGCTCTATACACACTAAAAGTCCTGATTATTTACATGGAGTCTGGCTCTATACACGCTAAAAGTCCTGATTATTTACATG